>LLCB01000220.1:0-100980 GCA_001414345.1 Hymenoscyphus infarciens | reverse complement strand
TTATTCTTTAATAGTAACTATTCTAGTAGGCTTTCTAAGCTTTAAGATATATACTATATAAAAGACGTATTAGTAGATATAATTAGAAGTATTTAAGAGTGTTTAAGAGTATTCTAGAGCCTTAGAAAGCTCTCTAGGCTATAGAAAGTATATACTAGACTACGTAGACTTAGAGAGTAGCCTAATTCTATTTATATATAATAGTACTATTTAAGAAGTTATAGAGCTAAATTATAATTATAAAGGGCTTTATAATCGATATTTAGCTAGGCGTATATAGATAGGAGAGATATTAGAAGTATATTAGAGATATAGAAGGCGTTAGAGCTATTATTATTTAGAATAACTTTAAGACTATTTACGCTTTTATAAGAAATAATTTTTAGAGTCACGTGTAATAGGCGATAAGATCGGACTTAAGCCTAATTAGGTTTAGAGGCCAAGACTTTTAGCGTGGGACCCCTTAGCGAGGACTAGCACTTCGACTTAGGAATATTAAATATTCAAGCCTCTTCAAACTTTAAGACATCTCCCAAGTTTATTGAGTACAGTGATGAAGGTTGAAGACGATTCTTTGGATTAAGCCCTGATTTCACAACACCCTATCATTATTTACAACATCTGCGGCCAGAACAAGCAAGAGCGGACACGGGTGTGGCCGAGAACATACTTTCTATCTCAAACGCCTCGAAAGCTGCCCAGATAACTCGTGGAAGTACAATTACTGTATTGTGACTGTATCAGCAGCCTTCGTTCGGTAAATAATGATCTTGGTTGGACAATCCACCACCAGAGAGTTGTATCTGCAACCATGTGAGATTGTACGTGGAATTGCTCTCCATGCCGTGTCAGACTCATCTTGCCCAGTTGAGCAGCACAAAGAATAAAACCAATGAGAAGCAGCCCATTTGATGGGTGATTGCCGTGATTGTAGTTCAAGGTATCTCAACACTGTGCCACACTCGGCTAGTGTTTGTACCTAAGGGGGGGGGGAAACATGGGACTGTCACTTCCACCTGTATTCTCGTAACTTCTTATATAACTATCCTTAGCTAGGTCCCCTATTTCTTTCCATCTGCTCGTGAAGTTAACAAGATTGTAAAAAATGGCTCCTTCGGCGATTGAACCCACACTTGACCCTCCGCAGGTTTTGTAATCACAGTTTTATGTTTGTGAAACTAATATCTCGCAGCGCGAATTTCGTGGATATGTTTGATGCTAGGGACACCGAAGAGTAGTGGAAACCAAGTTAGCATAGAGTAAGTAATTATGAGCTTTTCTCTCATAGCAACTACAAAGAACTGTTTTAATAAAAAAGGTTCAAATTTATTTCTCGATAGTATTAAACTGTCTCCGACAAGAATACTACGTGGTCCAAGAGCTTCTTAGAGAAGTTTTTCCCAGGGAAAGATGTCTAGTCACTCACCTAAGCCGAATTTCTCAACGACATTCGTGCTTAGGGAATGCCTCTTACTAAAAAGGATCCTAGCACATAGACGTTTAGAGGGATGTCTCGCAACGAAAACGGTGGTTAAGCTGTTCTTTATCTAGTCAATATATCTCGTCAATTAAATTATTCTAAACCTTCTAGATAGCGAATTAATACAAACTAACTCTATTCAACTCTATTTTACTATAAGCTTTACCCACTCAGATTACTTCGTCGTTTAAACACTTTAACCTCTATCTTCCATTTTTGCACCTCTTAAACCGTGCTATCTACTTTACTATTATTAAATCTAGAAACTAGTACAACTATTAATTAGTCTATTGGGAATTTATAATTCTTATAAAAGCGTTTTATTATATAAAAGATACATTTCTATACAAAGGGTTGTACTAAGTGTAAAAACATATTTTCTCTCTATAGAGCTCTCTATAAAAAGGCGTCGATGCCCTGAAGCAGTGGGTTAAGCGAGCTTATAGAGAGGTATCTGGACCCTAAGTTACTAGGAGGCCTACTAAAATATAGTGTCCTCGCCACTTTGGACCTTTGAGGTATAATTACAGGCATTATAGCCTAGCGCACTGCAGTTTCTATACTTTTAATAGCTAACATAAATTTCAACCTTTGTTGATAGTTCTATGCTCTCTAGGAAGTTGAAATCTGAGAAGGGGTATAGAGATAAAAGTAGTAGTTGATTCAGAGCCACCTCTCCACCCTCTCTAAGGCCTCGCATCTAACAGTGCACCGGGCGTAATCCAACACCAGCCGACTATCCAGCTGCTAGCGTAAATAAGTCCTAAATTAAAGTCACAACCACTATTTCGAAATAACCTAAGCTTAGTAGATGTATCACATAATATCTAGGGAATTCTCCTAAAACTTTCGCCCATTTTTCACGGCATTAGTTGGCTTTAGGTCCTATGAGGTAGTCTGTGTAACTCAAAAACCCCTGTTCTAAGGCTTTATACTTTTGTAGAGGGTATCTCTTTGAAGTTAGACTATAACATATGAAGAAATATTAGCGTAAATTTGCTATAGCATTATCTAGCTATTAAAGACTTACTATATGTTTCTTTTGGTATTTTTGTGAGCTCGTTTTTAGGGGGGCCTGTTGGTGTTTTAGTGGTTGTGGAACAGGGGAGTGGTAGAAGGAATGTTGAAGTTTTTTGCGTCCCGGGAGAAGGCGTCCACTTCCCGCGAAATTCACTTATTAAAATATTCTAGATACTACAACAGTGGTCTCAGTGCTACCAGAAATGTATCATACCCTCTACCAAATTCCACGTTCCAGCGAAACCAAAGACGAATTCAGTGTCAAGCAGAATGCAAAGAGTTAACCACTAGCCTGTGGTTGATGTCAGAGCTACGTAGAATGAAAGAGAATACTTCGACAGTAGAATTAAGTTTAATAGCGATAGTTTTCTTGACAACTCGAAACAATTCAGATGGAAAGGATACTATGTGTAGTATAAGAGACAGATCACAGATTAGAAGCTTATAGCTAGGCCTGGTGAAATACGTAAAAGTAATCTCTTATATAGTGTAGTAATAAACGTCTAAAGAGAGAAGAGAAGAGTACGAAGCACTTAGAATATATACAGGTCCACTAGTATAGTCACGTGTCCTTCCTACAACATGCCTGTCTAAAAGAAAGGTTAGCTCTGAAGACCTAAAAAGAAAGAAATAAAAGAAAGAAACAAATAAGGCTATAACTCGTCTTCTAGTTCTTAAGTAAGCTTTCTCTAAGTTATAGCTGGCTTTAGAGGTCCTATACCCTAGCTAGCGTCTATATAGCCACGTTCTATTAAGCTATAATATTACCCGACTTCTAGCTATAAGTAAGTTCTCTCTAAGTTATAGCTAGCTTTAGAGGTCGCATACTCTAGCTAGCGTTATATATAATAGTATTCCTTCTCTTTCTCTCTTTTAAGATGCTTAAGAGCGCTTTAAACTATATATAACACCGGTGTATGTTCCTGGCCTATACTACGTCTTAGAGAGGTGTATCGATATATAGAGTAAGAATTCGGTAAGATATTACTAGACATATAGTTGGTAGATATACGAAATCATTGAGGCAGCTATTGCTATAGTAACGTGAGGAATGCTGACGAGAGAGGAGAGGAGAGGAGATAAAACCGAGTCTCGGAGGTCGATATCGGAGCAGAGGCGTAAGTAGACAGGGCTAGAAAGAGGATTGAGAACTCGGATAGAGGATCGAGGACTCGGGACTTGAGAGATCGAAGAGGATTTACTCGAGAGATCGAAGAGTATATATATATGTTAAGAGATCGAAGAGAGTATATATGCGAAGCGTAAGAGAGATGTCCTTCGTCTTTCTTACTAACCTACTAGAGAGCTAGGAGACGGTTATACTTATTACTAGACAGTGTATATACTAATAGCTAGATTCCGATTAGGTGTTCGAATTGTGAGATTAGGAAGCGAACGAGAGAGAGAGAGAACGAGAGAGAGAGAGCGGTTATAATATAGCGGAAGTGGTTTTGGTAAGCGAGGTCGATTTAGAGAGGTTACTAGATTTTAGAGTATTACTATTATATAGTATAAGAGACAGATTATAGATTAAGAGCTTATAGCTAGGCCCGGTGAAATATATGAAAGTAATCTCTTATATAGTGTAATAATAAACGTCTAAAGAGAGAAGAGAAGAGTGCGAAGCACTCGGAATATATATAGGTCCACTAGTGTGGTTACGTGTCCTTCTCGCAACACTATGAATATTAAATAGCGGATTTAGTAACTGTTATAGCGAGCGTTTTGAGTTTGACTCTGGTTTTATAGTAAGCTAGATCAAGCCTTAGCCTACTAACTCTTATTACAGGATAGTCGTATCGAACGTAGTTTCGTTATCTTGCCCTAGTCGAGGCTTAAAAGAAAGGTAGATTCAATATAATCAATTATATAGTATATAAAACGTCTGCTAAAGAGAAGAGGAGAGTGTAGAGCACTTTCGTAACTATATATAGGTCTGCTAGGTTACGTATATACTCTATAATATATCTCTCTAAAAGAAAGGTCGGCTTCGAAGATTAAAAAGAAGAAATAATAAAGCTATAATCCGTCTTCTAGTTCTTAAGTAAGGTTCCTCTCTAAGCATAGTACCTTAGTATAGGTATAAATAACCTAGGGCTTTTAAGCCACCTATTCTCCTACGCTGGTTTACTGATTAGAGATAGGCTTCGAGGAATCTACACCCTAGCTAGCGTATCTATAACTAGTCTCTTCCGAGTTACTTAAGAACGCTTTAAACCGTGCCTTATGAACGTATTCTACTAGCCTATACTACGTCTTAGAGGTGTGTATCGATATAAGGAGTAGGAGAGTAAGAATTCGATAAGATATAAAGTCGAAGCTATCGAGTATATATGTTAGGCGGTTGCTATAGCAACGTCCGAGTTATTAACTTGTCGAAGAGAAGAGGAGAGGAGAGGAGAGCTTGGGCTTAGAGGTTGCCATAGCTACTTAAGGAGGACGAAAGCGAGGCTGTAGATATGCTAAGGCAGGCAGATCAAAGAGGCAGGTAGATCGAAGAGGCAGGCAGATCGAAGACTCGGGACTTAAAGAGAAGTTCGCAGATATAGGATGCGGACTTTCGTAGAGTAGATCGAAGATTCGGAAGATTCAAGACTGAAAGAGGAGTTCGCAGATGTAGGTTACGGAGCGGAGTAAATTAAGGTAGAGTAGTGCCTTACGTCGTGCTCACCACTAATCGAGCTTCCCGGGAGACGGTTATACGCCCTATACAGGGTCGTACTAGTACAGGCCAGTATTCGATTTAAGTGTACGAGTGTAAGATCACGGTAGGGGCGAGAGGTAGAGGTGAGGTTTAGCGAGGGTAGATCGAAGGCTCGGCAAGGCAGAGCAGATCGAAGAGGCAGGACAGATCGAAGACTCAGGACTCAAAGAGGAGTTCGCAGATGTGGGTTGCGGAGCAGAGTGGGTAGAGTAGAAGTGGTGGATGTGCGATAGAGCGTATACGGAAGTGCGAGGGTTCGTTATTCGATAGAGGCTTGTCTAGAATCGAATTATAGCATTACTACCATATCACAGGATGGTCGTATCGAACGTAGTTTCGTTATCTTGCCCTAGTCGAGGCTCAAAAGAAAGGTAGATTCAATATGATCAATTATGTAGTATATAAAACGTCTGCTAAAGAGAAGAGGAGAGTGCGGGGCACTTTCGTAACTATATACAGGTCCGCCAGGTCACGTGTGCACCCCACAACAACTCTACAGAGTCTCAAACAACAGCATATCTTTCTCATTGATGATACAACTCAAAAATCCCATAGTGATTGTGCCTTAAATAAATAATCTTGCTTGGTTCTTTAACGAGCATTCGTACTCCACCATCCTCTTTAAAGCAGGTAGTACCTTTCAAGTACTTGTCACCTTCTATTAGAACTTCCCTTGACGTCGACAATATCCAAGCCACTTCCTAGATTGACAATCTACCCTTTTTTTTACTTAGCAATTCAGATTAACTACACTCAATTTGAGTTACCAAGTAAACCACAGACACGGATGACACCTTTGCGTCAACCTCCCGCCTTGATTTACGCTCGTTTTGTAAGAAACTCGGTAAGTATATCTTCCACTTTCTCTGCTACCTTAGCAATAGTGTTATTACCTGAAAGGTAATTCCCCTTAGTTATACCTTAGACTACTAGAAATTGGCATCGGTAATTTGAATGCAACTTCTTTTTCGACACCATTTCTGTGATCCACAGAGAATAATCTTCGAGTTATTTTTTAACTTAGGTGAGCTTCAAGTTAAAAGACGGTTTCATAGTATCAATGAGGTTTTAGCAGAAACTTCTCTGAAATAGAAGCTATTGTCTGTCTGTGATGAAATCTAGGAGTTAGAATGATCTTCGAACTGAAACTAACGACAACGAATCGTTGTTGGCTCCTTGGCTGTGTCATTTGGGGTTTTATATAGCTTGGTAAGCGAGTGTGGGTTGCTACTAACAGCGAGTCGACCAATACGCTGAGAGGAGAAATTTAATGAGAACAAAATAAGTGTTAGGCTCGCTCAAGAAGCACTACTGTAGATGGTTTGAAAAAGCTACAGTTTCATGCAATAGAAAGGTGGTGCGGCTCAGGGCCCTAGGTTGACTTAGTGAATAAGGAAAGCTAGGAAGTTCTTTGGTCTATTTAGAGCATATCACAACACGTCTACTGGAATCCATTAAGGCAATGAAAAGTACAAATATGATGGCGACACTTTACCTGATGGGTATTGACTATAGCGTAGTTCATAGTGCGTTCTTTTGGCTAGATATGGTTTCTCGTTTTCTTAGCATACTTGCTTTACTTTACATACGCTAAAACTTGTTTAAATCATCTGACTTATTAGCGTTCACATGAAAAATCCGAATAAGGAGTGTTCAGGTCAAAGTATAGTGTTGAAAAGTGTTCTACTGCCGGAAGTTTTCCTTTCGTTCGTGTCGTGAAATATCGTGCTTAAATGATAAGCGAAAGAGAAGATCAGACAATAGAATCTTTTGAGAGTGAAGATTTGTTTTCGTGGAAATAAGCGAACGTTCAAAGGATTACAAAGACGTGAAGGTGCTTTGCAGATTGCTTCGTGCTTATGCGATTTAAACTACAAGAAAAGAAACACATTTATATATTAGGCTTATTTCGCTAGTCTTTTCAAGTCCACTTTGAGATTGCTGTAGGTAAGTGAGCTTTTTTTCTTATTCAAGGGAGTTTTCCACACCATAACATTCCGTTAAAGTCATGCCTCAGTTGTTACAGCCGATCCTAATCTTCGTCACTTGTATATAATTAAAACCCATATGTCTCAAAATTCTAATTCATGTCCAATCACATCACCAAAAACCCTCAGACCACGGTCTTCAAAACCCAGCTTTTTGAAGACGCCTTTAGAGGCAGCACTGACGGGACCGAACTATTCAAAAACTTCCTTCACGCCCTTCTCACGCTCCTCATAATCTAGGAGCAGCTTCACCGCCTCACTAGCGATATCCCGACAAGTGTATTCAGGGTGCACGGCAACTCCAAGGGCATACACTATGTAGCAATTTGGCAGTTCGCCACGCACTGGATTATTAAAGTCAGCCATTGATCTACTGAGCAAACAGAGGGTTGGAAGTGTTTGCTTAGCGAAAATATGCCAACAGGCGTGCTTTCAGCACGCGAGGCTCCAACCCGTAGCTTCAGACTAACAAGATAGGGGCTAGCAAGTGTATAACCGTTCGGAAGCAATAAAAACTGTTGGAGCTAACACGATGGGTTGAAACAGTGCAGTTGCTGCCAGAAAATTCCTTATCGCAGGAAGAAGTAGATTCGGAGAGCGTTATAGTGAGCTGATTGTGACTCCTAATTGGCATTTCGTTGCATCCAGCAGAGAGTCATCATGTGCGGCTCAGAATATTGGTTTATCCCCATCTAAGCCTGCATTCGTAGCTGCATATTTAGCTGAAAAAAAGGGGGGGCCTTATCTATTTCACTTTCCATGGAGTAGTAAGAAACTTGGAGCTAGCACTCATTGTCAATAATTCGTAGGTGTTCTGAGCTCATCGTATAGAGACGGGAATGATTCACTTATACGAGACGCTTAGAGTAACGGAAAAATCAACTTCAATCAATTCAAATAACTATAAAGGATAGTATTTATTTTATCACTTGAATGTTATTTAGATATAGGCCTTAATATCCCAGATCATATGTTCACTTGAGAAATTGAATTATATAAGGAGAATGAATCGACTTTAATAAAGCACAGAGTTTACAAAAGGATGTAATGAAATTTGACTTTCTAATTATTAACTAATCTAGGTAACTGTATTGAATAAACTTCATTCTTTGGAAACGTAATAGAAAGTTGTATTTCTTAAATGTTTTTCAGATATAGATTATTAAGATCATCACTGTCTCTATCTAAAGCTGTCCTAGAGCTTCCTGGATAGAATTAGTGAAGTTCCATTATATTCTAGACAAAGTGTGAGTAAAATTCCACATATATGAAGAGAAAGTATAGTCTTTCAGGTGCTCTGTGTCTGCTCTTCTACTACTAACCAAGGGTCTAGTGAAAGTTTAACAATTACTCTTCGAGCATCCCGTGCCCCCTGGCTAAAAAGATACTCAATTTTCCGTGGCTTGTGAGTGACCGACCTATTAAGGAGAATGCTACCAAGAAAATCACCCAGAGGAATCGCGGGTCAAACCCCGTTGAAGACGAGTATATTTTTAATAACTGAAGAGTCATATTTTTAATAACTGAAGACTCTTCAAATCCACATTACAAAATCTGTCGTGTTTGAAATTTATAGTAACAAAGATACTCAATTCGGCAGTAGTTGAAATTTCGACAACAAAAGATCTCATCAAGTCGTTTTTAAGAGCTACAAACTTTTAAAGTGTATAAAAAATAACAAAAATACAACTGTAAACCTTGTTCGTTGTAAAAGACACCGAGCACAGTGCTGAGAATATGACAAGTTCTTCCAACCACAATAAACCTCGATTTCCGAAAGGATCTGAACGGCCATGATGAAACCTAGCTATGCCAACCGACCGAAGTTCATATGAAAGGAGAGAAAGAGGATTTTCACTTCCGTCAACACTCGTATATTCTAGCACAACCGGAAGTGTAGGCAAACCTAAACTTAAAGATACTCTTACGTCTCTTCTCTATCCCACCCACCCAAGGCTACATTCCCATTTCATCTTAGCTTCCAAATGACACCACGGAACTCATATAAGAAAACATATCCAACCTAAGAACTTGAGGGGTGAGTTGAAACCATTAAAAGACAATATTGCTACAAGGAGAGATTGTCCAATACCATTGTACTGAAAATCCCAGAAGAACCTTGATTATCGAGACCATCATACGTATATATACAAGACAACACCCCACCGATTCCCACAAGGTACGTCTTTGACCCCTAACTTTAGAAATCTAAAGGTACAGGAAGGCCGTGAATATAGATGTTTATACTGCAAAATGTGAAGAAGAACAAAAGGATATAGCGTCTCAAAAAGCCAAAAACTATCAGCGACACTGAACTCGGAAGCTTTCACAGTAGGCCCTGGAGTCTTGAGGAGACAGATGCAGAAGGAGAAATTTGTTTCAAAACCTTAACCCTATAAACTCCAACTAAGATTCGACAGCAAACCAAATTTCGACAACAGGAACGTCACGCGTTTTCTTAACTTTAACACCACTGTACCTAGTATTAGCTACAATTCCCTTTCAAGAACGCGATCAACAAGTGCAGCGAAAAGAGAGCATCAGAGACGAACTACTGGTCCTAGAAGAGACACCCGCTCAACAAGACACCCCCAATCTGCTAGTTTTCGCCTTATTGTGAATATATCCTCATTTTTTCTGGGGAATAATACGTGAAATGTTTTCCATCACTTCCATATCACTTCCACATATCCAACAAACACAAATTCTCACCTAAAACCCACACACCAATCCTACGCCGACCTAAAAGAGTCAACAAGACAAAAGACGCAGAAAAAAGGCAGGCTGTTTACACTAGCTCCCTCCAAGCAATAAGCTCAATTCTACAGACATAGTTATACAGAACCAAGGGCACCCAAGTCCACACAATAAAACTCCCATCTAGTAACAAACCAAGAATTCAAACAAAAAAACCAACAATAAAAACCACCAAAACAAAGCTCGTAGACGCGAGGAGCCCACGAAACGAAACACTTATGGATAATTACTAACCCACCTCCTCACCAAATTCCTCACCGAATTCCTCAAGACCACCACGTTATCCAGCTCCTTGGAACCAAGTGATGATCACACTCAGCAAGACAAAGGACTTCGTGAGTACCAAAGGAAAAAGGAAAAAATATATCCAAAACCCCACTTCCATTAAAAGACAGTACTCGAGCAAAAGACAGAACTCGGGCAAAAGAAAAAGAAAGAAAGGGAAAAAACAACATCCAAACCCCCAAACATCGCCCCCCAAGAACTCGAAAATAACCAAAGAATCCACGATAAAACCCTCGACTCCTCCATTTCTAAAAAGAAGAGCAAGAGGGGAAAAAAAAAGAGAACTTTCAAATTGAGCAGCCTTTCAAGTCTTCTTCTCTTGCCATAATGAGAATGCATCCTCATCGTGACGAAAGCGAACACCAGCTGTTGCTCGATCCACGTGTACGCAAGCCCAACAAATCGGGGACTCGAAAATTGACCACAGATAGTAAAAATCCCATCTAAAAATCAGACTCCTCAAAGCTCATGTATTTCATTTTAATTACCCAGTATCGTCCCACCCCGTCCCACAAACTCCCAACGCCAACCTACCAACCCACAAACCTACCCATCCATCTCAAAACACAATGAATTTTCCCTTGACCTCCATCAAATGTCATCAATCATAAAATCATGCACCAAGCACATGCACATTCATAATATCCTATTTCCCGTTCCCTTCCATTTCTCCCATCTAAAAACCCGCTAAACAAGCTTGCAATAATTCGCCGGAAAACTCCCCTTCTTCCCCCTCAGCTCACCCTCCCACCAATCATCAGTACTCTCCGTCTTCTTAAGAACCTTAATCTGGTCTCCCTCCCGAAAACTAAGATCTCCCTCGCTCTGGCCATCAAAAGAGTATACCGCCTCTGCAATCGGGAAGAAGTTCCGGGAAGCGATACGTTTCGGTTTCGGTGGAGGAGGCGGGGGCTTCTTCTTGCTTACGGTTCCGCGTTGGAAGTAATCCATACTTGGACCGGCAGGGGAGTGAGCTGAGTACGAGGAGACGGGGGTTAGGGATTTTGAGTAATCGGGAGTTGTGTATGAAGGTGGTTCGGGGGAGGGTGATGGCTCGGGTGCTGGGGGTGAGTAAACGGGGACGGTGGAGGCGGATTGTATTCGCATAGGTCTAGGGGCATCTTGGGGTTCTGGGTTGGGGGACGGTGGTGCTGAGACCTTTCCTTGGGAAGGGGTTCGTCTTGAGAATCCATTGCGGACGTTTAGGCCGGTCACTGAACCTGATGCTTTGCGATTGGGGTCGTCTCCAAGTGCCATTGGTTGATGGACGACTTTTCCTCGCGCGATACAGTTGATTCTTTCTACTTGCTCTTTTATGGGAGTGAAGTCCATTTCCCATACAGAGATAACGTCTGCCATCGGTGGTGGGGGTGAAGGAAATCCATTCTCCTCGCAGTAATTGTGGAGGACTGTGTAGTATTGGGCAAGGAGGGTATTTTGGATCATGATTTGGACGCTCAAGAGATGGGGGATTATCGAAAAGGCGGCGGCAATCAAGGGGGGAAGCTTCTCCTTCAGGTTGTCGTCTGCGACTTTGAAAGCCTATAACAACAATTAGAGCATGTTCCACAGACTGTCGCCGCTTTGCGACGTCGACAGCCTGTACAGAAAGAATTTGGGATAAAACATACATCTGCGGCGCCTGCAAGGTCTTCCTCGGCCTTTGCTAAAGCTGCATTTTCGCGATCGGTTCGCTTCAGCTTCTTCGATTGTAAAGTGTTGACTTTGTCAATGTAACGCTCCCAATCCACCCTCTTATTTTCTCTCTTCTTAATTGTCTTTCGCAGAGGCTGTAGGAAATCTTTCGCATCGGTGGCAGGTTTTATAATTCTCGCATCCATCATAGCAACCTCTTCGAGAAGATCCGTCTTTAAATCCGCGTATACAACCTTAAGTTTGGCCGTTCGATCGAGTTGGGCATCCGATGTCATAACGGGCTCGTGGCCATGACCGTCGCTCGCACCAACAATGGGGTCATATAACTCCTCGAATAAAGTGACAGTTCCCAGCTGGATGTTGAGAATAGAGACCCAGGAATCGCGCCAGGATTTGGAAGCTTCGATAATCTAGACAATACATTTGTTAGCAGAGCTCCCCCACCATGAACCTTGAAGGGTATATGGCTGGGCTACAACTAACCTTCCCAAGCATCTTATCCGCATCTTCGAAATCATTGAGCAGCACAGAGACTTTGGCATTATCTGAACCACCCTTCCCTCTCGCTTTCGCGATCTGTCGCTGCATGGAATTCATGGTTGCTGTAAATGGTGTTGTGTAGAAATTGTTTGTAGGGACTCTTGCCTGCCAAGTATTTGGCGAGGAAGGATAATATTTGGCGACGTGACGCGATGAAGTCGATCGATGCGAACCAATTCAATGATCACGTAGAGAGGGAGGGAGGCAGTTGGGAGAGTTGACAACAGGTGGACAAAAAAACCAAATGAGATGTACTTGGGAGGAAGAAGCAAGGCCGGTGGTGCTGGCACAGCCTCACTAGGTTACTCGCGCTTGGTGAGGGAATACGGATAGAAAGGCACGAGAGGTTGGAGATGGCGTTCGTTGCCTTGGATGTGAGGTGGATACAGTAGAGGGGTGAGATCAGAGAGGAGCAAGAGGGGAAGAGGATGTGAATTGACACGACGGAATCCCGGTGTGCATTTACGGAACTGTACGTACATACAGTACAGCGTTGGCAGAGGTCTTGCGAGCTTGCCTTGCCCGCAGAGCTCACCTCACCGTACCGTGTACTGGGACTGGTATCAGGCAAGATGACGCCTAAATGAGACCCCTGTAGTATCGTATCTCGTTGATCATTTACGGGCGGGATATCAGGAAGCTAAAGAACGAGAATAAATGGTATCAATAATTATTGCATTATTAGTCGGTTAGAAGAGGATTGTCTTGTTTTTTTCCAGAAGGGACCTTCCAGGGTAGGCGGAAGGATAGTTCACGTGCCCAGGTGTCAGTGGCATCGGGTCCCTCCAGAACATTTTCGCGACGCGACTCGATAACATCATCAAACCAGGAGCCCCTACTTCAACACACTGCTGTACATCTGCAGACTTGATGAGCGCACCTTTCGAAAAGAACATATGCAATGAATTGTTCCGACTCCCTACGCGAACAGGGCAGCATTCTCCAATGCTCGAGCATCCACAATGACCGCGCATTACGAAGTTCCCCAGACACAGAATACCGCCCCCGTCATCGAATTCAGATGTCTGTACACCACAGACATCACCCGCAAGCAGAAGCGATGGCAAGACGGAAAGCTCAGGTTCCATACCTTCAACAAGAGGATTATGGTATACGATGAAAAGTCCAATTTTGTTGGCGACTCACATTGGCGACAAGACTATGAATTTGGAGAGGGAGAGGAATTGAAGCTCGAGCGAGGGGGCACACTGATCCAGGTCGAGGAGCAGATGGAAACTGTGAACCAGGATCTCTCCGAGCTTTTAAACAAACGGCAGAAGGAGAAGGAAGGGAGGGCGGCTGCCATGGCAAATGCCTCGCCAAATCCTATGGGTGGGCGAGTTCGGAATTTCGGAACCCCATCGTCTTCTCTCAAACCAAAATCCTTGATAGCATTGCTGACTCCATCTGGTCATCATGGTCGAGCTGTTGTTTCCACAACATCTCCATTCGAAGAGCGACAACTCTTGAACAATAATAATCAAGATAGCCACGAGAACAGCCGTCCAGTAAAGAGGAGGAAGCCAAATGAGTCGACTCAGACCAAATCTGGATATGCCCAGAATCTCACTGGCACAATGTTGACCTTGGCTGCTGCAAAGCCGTCAAGTGCGCCAACCATAAAATACGAGCCCTTCAATAAACCAACCGTTACCCACAAACCGAAAGCCACGATTGACTTGACATTGGATGATGACACGGAAAGTACCGGTTCCACGCCGGCGGAACCCATTTCGAAGAAGGATATATTGGAGAAACGGAAAGAAAGGGCCAAAGCCCAGAAGATGAAGCGCCGAAGGTCGCCTCCACCGAAGAGTACTTATGCCAGTAACCTGACTGGAGTGGCTTTGTCGCTGAATAGCCTCACTCCCATGCCCTCCAAAAAAGTGACTAAAAAGGTTGCTCCTCCAATTCAAATGGACGAATGTTCCGACTCTTCTTCATCGGAAGATATCGAAAGGTTGGTCGAAGTCCGACGACCAGAACCAGAATCAGAAAGAGTGATGCCAAAAGTGAAAAGTGCTTCAGTTCGAAAGACGAAAACCCCAAGGAGGGAACCCGAAGAATTGGCTCGTCCACCGTTAGATGTTGAGACTTCCTCCAAGCCCAGTCGTTTAACAGATTCTCCAGTAGGGCTGGAGAGCAGGTCAGTTCCAGATAGACCAGTATCGTCTCTACGAATCAAGGCTCGCCCACCACGGAAAATGATGATGCTCATGGACCGTCCCAGTTCTGGTCCATCTGGGAACCGCGAATCTGTTAGCAAGAATGGAACGAAATCAAACTTGAACAACTCATATAGTGATAATAGCGAGCCCGCGCAATCCCAAGCGACGTTACGTCTTGAAGCATACACTCGGAAGCAAGAAGAAAATATACAGGCTAGATTGAACAGGAAAAGACCTCGACTGAATTTGGATCATGGTCTGGACGATATGACTTCGTCTTCTCTGCTTCTGGATTCCCCTCTCGATGGCGGCATTGATTATCAAGACATCGATCGAAGGCTATCTCAAAAAAGTCCCCCCTCTGAATTAATGGAGAGCCCTCCAATTCCACCACTCGAGCCAAGTTCGAGTGCAACCCGGAACTTTGTGGACGACGGAATGGTTGGAAAGTTGAGGAACGAATCCCCAGTTGAAAACGAATTTGAGGACTGGACATTTGACAGCGAAATGATGTTTGAGGAGACCACGGAGATTAAAAACCCATCGCCAGACTCGAGGCTAAACAAAAACACCCAGAAGAACGGGCCATCAAAGCATTCGATGCCCAAATCAAATACTCCTCCACAGTCATATACAGCCGAATCGCCACCACCAAATGAGCCCAGGCCTGCTAGTATCGCACCCAGTCAAAAGAAATCTCTTCTTCCTACTAAACCGAAAGATGTCTTTCTAGACGAAAAATCCTCGAAAGATAGTTCTGCTCAACCCCTTGGTCTAGCAGAGAAACCCGGGCCCAAGGCCTTACAATCGGCTAGAAGTTCAAAGACAAATACACCACCCAAGAAGGCAGTTCCATCACCCGAGTCTGAAAGAGCAGCCGGACCACCCAAGGTATCGGATTCGGTTAGACCTCCAGATTCGGAAATATTACCTCGCAAAGGATTTGCCAGGGGCAATACCGTTCTCCCAAATGGGATTTCTCTACAAGATCTATTTCAGGATTCGGACGATGAAAGCGATCACATAGATTTGACTCGAGCCTCGATGATGGACGAACCACTTGAACAAGTCGAAGTTGCTAAAGCTGTTAAAACGTCCCCTATTGCCACTCCAATTCAGGTTGCGCAAGTGATGAACATGGCCTCCATTCAACCTCTAGAATTGAATGAAAAGGAGGCAAGGGTTGAATTGGCTCAAAAGGCACCCATGCCTTCCAGCAAAGCCGTGAAAGAGGGGGCCAACCCTGAGCAGCAGCCTGCTGGGCTCCAGAGTTCTATTCAAGCAGTGAAAAGTAGTGATAAAGACATAAACCCAGGCTTATCTCTGATCAAGAACTCCCCGAAAGGTTCTACCTCACTGCCAAAGATCAGCCCTGAGGATTTGCAGGGTCCGATTGCACATTTCCGGTCTATTGTTCAATCTTCATCTACCAACACACCCGTTCCATCAGTTGAGGAGAGGCCACCAGTTGCAGACGCAACGTCAGCTGTACAACCAGAACCCCTCCTCAATGATCCCATTGGTCCCCCAAGGGAGGGAACAGTTCCAGACAATGTACCACTGCAAGAAAACTCAAGTCTGCAGGAACCGATTGCGCCAGCCGTTGCACCAAGATTCAACTCAATGCCCGATATCAGGCCTGCGAATGGGGCTGGGTTTCGCTTTGTGAACGATGGTGACTCTACCGCTCAGAGTTCTGACAACAGCAGTGGAGGGGATTTGGTGTTGAGTATGGCAGCGATGAAGAACCAACCGTTCAAGCTGACGAAGCCAAATCCGACGATTATGTCGAGTCGACCTCCAGTACCTGCATTTTCTACGAGTAAGAATAATGTGGAGAATGAAGGCAAAAGGAGGGAGAGGAGGCCGGTGACCAAAACAGGACCGTGGAGTAAGGAATCCTTTGATTTATTCGGAGAGTGGGGGCCTTTGGTGTAGCGAAGATATCACGAAGTAATGATTGCCATTTGGGCATTGCATAGCTCTCGCAGAAGACAATCAACAATCAATTCAGATCAAGAAGTCAATAGCGTACATATGTATATATCACAACGCAGCAAGTGCCTACCCGCATTCACGAACGATCCGGCTTGAAAGTTCAAACTCGTTCATGATGCAAACCATTTAGGCTATATTTCTCATTGGTCCACGTACCAGATGAGGCTCTTTTGGGTGGCAAACTCAAGGTTGACGAGATGTCTCCCGCCTTTACTTACGAGTATGGGGCCTCTCGAGGGGCCTCCCTTTTCCCTCCTCCCGCCAAAATGTTCAGAGAATTGGAAGTCGGTCAATGAAATGATTCATTTTCAAAAACGCACAGGCGTACCTCGCCCCAAGATTCATTGTCGGCATCGCCCTCCTTTGTATTTGCTCTTTGGGGTAAGGGCGGGTGTTTCAATGGTGTGTTGAGATTGTGATCTTATACTTGCGAGTTGTCGGGTTTCAGGGGCTCAGCCACTTTCGGGCCTGTGCCTCTCGCTACAGGTCCTGCTCTCACTGTCTTCCGTGAGAACTTCTTCGCAATGTGAAATCTTCACAAGTCTTCCAAAAATCCCTTCAGTCCCCATGAACTCGCAATTCACGACACGTACACACTCAATGGTGCGTAGCCCTTTGCCAACGAGTAGTCTCATTTCGCTACTGGCATTCGTGTCGCCATATCGCCTTTTTTCCGCCTGGCACAATGCCCTTTTCCCTCGCAAACCACTCACACCGAAGTCCTCATCTGGTGTTGGGTCGGGGCGGGCGACGCCCTCACGCAGCAAGTGCGCCTGAACCAGAGCCTCGTTCGTCGAATCTTTAAGAATGTCCAAGGACACCCCCCCCTCCCTCAACAAAGTAGGTCATACTCTCTCTCATCTATTTCCTACTGGTATCTCGTGTCTTCTTCCTCTCTCTTATACTTCCAATCTTCCTCTTGCGATCTGCACTGCCTTCGCAGCCTTACTTTCTTGCCGCCCAGTATCACAGCCTCGAGTTTCTATCTACCTGCCTAGCAGCCTCACCCTCCTCCTCCTTCACTACCACCAAGAAGATGAATCGCCCAAAGATGGAATTCATTCAAACGGGACAGGATCCTTACTACCCACAGTCCACCATTCCTAGAAACACTCAGCCGAGCTTGAGAGTTCAAACCTCCAATTACCCAACCCCTCAGGCACCGTCGCCTTCTCCTTCCGATCCTCCCTACCCTCGATACCCAATCCCGATACCCCCAGACAAAAAAGATAGGGCATTGGAACTTTACATCGAGTTTCAATCGGCGGAGTTAGCAGAAGGACTCGAGCAACGTCAAAATGAGCAACGGCCTGCCCATAACTACCTCAGTGTCCCGGGTCCGTCAGCCCCTCAGTCAACTGCTTCTCGTACATCTTCGAAACGTCATAGGGCACCTTCTGTTTCTACAATTGGCGATGGTCAAACGGAGTTCTCTTCGGTCATGTCATTCGACGGGGACGAAAGTCCTTCGTCTGCGAAGGTTCAACAGTCTGAACTGAGGACTTTTGACGGGAAGATTGTCAAGCAGCGCGTCAGGAAGCGTTTGAGTCCGAAGTCAAAGGCGAAGGCTGCCTTAATACGTTACTTGGGATCATGCTGGGTCTGTCGGAAACGAGCAGTCTCTTGCCCATTGGAGCACTACGACATAGCAAGTCTAGAAAAACTCCACCAAGCTAATCTCCAAATGCGAAAACGACGGCCGAGATCTATGCACCAGTCTCGCTCCTCGAAATCGATTCCTCGGAGACACGCGAGATCTATCTCGACGGAACAAGCAACCGCAAATCCGCAAACCAGTGACCTATTTTCATTCATAGGACAAAATCCTAACCTCCTGCCAAGCTCCGTCCCTTATGGTACACAACTAGACATCCAATCCTCCAGCGGCGGATTAGACCCCCTCTCAGGAATCTCCCCCAACTCAGCGCCCTTCTACCAAGCCGTCACAGAAGACCCAATAGGTCACAGTCTCTACTCGCAATACCAAGACGGTGCCATGCTAGCTATCGGCGTATTGCGAGAAGGTTACTTCAACTGTCGCTACCTAGGACTCTGTAACGAGCGCTTCAACGGCCCCGAGAGTTTGCAACTCCATTTCGAACGCTCGCATTTCGCATATACACGTATAGATCCTGCATGTCGGGTGGTCTGTAAGGGGTGTCAGTTTATTGAGGATAATATGAATGAGATTTCTTGCGAGAGGTGTAGGAGGATGGGGCAGTTTGAGATGTGGATTTATGGACGGTTTATTAGGAGTCCTAGTTATTGGCGGGATGGGAGTGATGGGAGGGATGCGTGGGTTTATACCCCGACCTCTGCTTCTTATGCTGCGAGTTATGATGGTTTTGAAAATTATGACTCGCGAAATGATGAGAGTGGTGGAGGGTTCAATGGAAGTTTGAATGGGAGTCCGAATACGGGGAACTATCACTTTCAGAATTTTGGGATAGGACCGGATTCTAATGCGACTGATTATCCGTACCTCCCGCAAAATCAACATCAGAACTCGCCCTCAAACAACAGATTCCAAGGAAACAATTACAACTACAGCTATCGGATAACTACTTCCACTACCAAATCCCCCGAGGCATTTCGACCCGAGATATTTTCTAAGACGAAAACCCTTGCAATCCTCCTCCTCCTACTCATCCTATCCTCGATATCCATCACCCTCACACTGGCACTCTCATTCTCCACCTCGCCACTCTCAGATTTTCAGAAACTTGTACCGTCTATTGCGAATGTCAAGGCGCATATGCCGGCGGTTGCTTTTATGAGTTTGGTGGGGAGTTTTGGGGTTTGTTCTGGGGTTAAGCATGTTAAAGGTTTTGGGATGCTTGGGAGAGGCAGTTTTGTAAGTTTTCCTTTTCTGTGTTTGGACGGGGATGCGGGTGTGGGATGGAGTAGTTGCTGATAGTTGAGTAGAAACCGAAGTATTGTAAATTGCGGGATCTGGCACCTTTTGAGGTTTGTAGACAGACTGTTCCGGAGAGCTTCTTGAGGGGTGGTGTATTTTCGTGATGACTGTTATGATCATGACGAAAATGCGAATGAAGGGGGGATGTGAAGCTATTTACGATTCTTGACCTTGGATCTATGATTGAACATTCTCAGAATTTTTTGGTTTCTCTCAACGATTTAGAGGCATACTTTGCGATTATGCGAATCTTGGGAGTTTTTCGCACGGCGCATTGGGATTGGTGGGATGGAAATAGATGGGTGGGATTGCATATAGATTCTTCTTTTTCTTCTTCTTCTTCTTCTTCTGTTATGTATGAAGTTGTACTTATTGTCACCTGCGCGAAATCTCTTAAGAGTGGAACTTGAATTGGGCTTGATGTGGTTTTTTTGCATTTGCTAGTGGGTGGTTTCGTGTAATGATTGCTTATCTAGGGTTTCAATGGTTCTGCAATTTGTACTGTGGTTTCGAGGATACTGTGTTGGTACTACTCATACTTTATTAAGCGCAAAAGTAACCATGTTTGAGCTATGAAACCAGAATCTAAAGAAGTTTTGGTATTTACTATTCTACCCATGGTTAGTTAGAGTCCCTACACATCCTTTAATAAGTCTATCACTCTCGCATCAGGTTCCGCTAAACCGAATGGAGTCTTCCTTGTCCTTTACATTAGAGTCAGCCCCTTTTGCTCGAAGTAGTTCCATTATTTCCACCCGCCCTTGTAGTGCGGCAAAATGAAGTGCTGGATTTCTATCTAGGTTGGTTGCTGTTATACTCGCTCCATAATCTAAAAGTATTTGTGTTTTTTTTCTTCACTTTTACAATAAAACCGCAACAACAACTTAAAATATCGCAAGCTTTGTTACGGAGACTGGTTAATAGATTATAAATCTTCTGGGGTTCTTGTTTTTAGTTTTGCGATTTTCTTCAACCGACGTACCTGTAGTACTGGACTCGAGTAGAGAGGAGTTGCTGCTTGTAGATGGTTTATACACTTTTTCGCGACCGTGGAAGTGCAGATTTTCATGCAGTCATACTCAAGTTACGGCTGGCGCATGAACAAGATGGGTGACTCTGTGGTGAGTCAGAAAGTTGGCCGTCTTTGAGATGAAAAGCGGCACGGGATAGCTTCATACGAGAGGAAACCATTTGAATTTCTAGTACGGGAAATATGAGAGTGTTCCAGGTAGGCCTTTGGAAAGTAGGATTTATGAGGTTTATTGTCGTGTTTTGAAATGGGATGACTTGCCATAGTGTTTGCCGCTTTTACAACTAATTTCTGTATCCCAAATCCCGCGCGCTAGCATTGCAAAAGTGGGGAGCAGATAGAGTCATAGCTAGATCAAGAACCTCAAACAATCTAACTGGTCAATCCAAAACCTTTGATTGAGGCCATGATGGGTAAATTCGAGGCTGTGATCGCGGCTCCCAGTTTTTGGTGTTGCGGGGAGAACCCACAAATTGGCACATTTCCTTCGCTAAAGCCCCTGTATGGTCGGAACGGGGCAGTGCCAAAATGTGCGGGCTGCATCCTGCGACCCTGTGAAGTGAGACGTAAGACGGAGGACCAATGGGAGGGTGGAGAATCAGCCCCGCGAGTGGGTTTCGGCGAGACGTTTTTGGTAAGTTTGGAGATGAGTGATAGGGGCTTGTTGGGGGTTGATAGATTCACTACTACAAATGGGAAAGTGAAAGAACAAATTCGGTGAGTGGTGCTGTAAGGAAGTTGGGCTAGAGGGCTCGCACATCGTGGAATTATACAGAAGTGAGGTGATCAATTGTTCTACTGAATTTTGGACTTTCTCTAAACGCTTTTCTCAATTAAAAAAGGTTGTGGTGGAAGACCCCAAACTCACTCCACCACTCGGCTAAGCTCGTGAATTTAGTGAGGAGTCATCTGGCGCTAGTAAACACTTACATCTCAGCACGCTAAACCCTTTTTATCTCGCCGATTCCCTCAACTCTGGAGTTGACCGAACGAGTCAACTTAAAGAAACAGACCTTTCCCTTGAGGCAGGAACTTCTTCTCTTTCCTTTCTTACTACTGTCTAACGCAAAACACTCTTCTCCCACGCACCACTGTTATTCTATGCCCAAAGGCAAAGAATACTTGAGTCACAGGTCGAGAATCCTCCTCATTCATTTCAATCCACTACCTACATACAAGCAATCACATCTGAGATTCCTAGGCAAAAAAGTCCCACCACCTCATATCCCGGACAAGGCTACTATTATACCCCTCCAACTCCAACACCACCCGCAAAAATCAATCGCAATGTCTTTCAACAACCACCAACCTACCTTCCAAACCTTCGTCATCACTCAGGCTTTCCTGGGTGCTCCTCTCACTTTCACTCCTGCCCTGGGCTCCGTTGAACTCGAGCAGATGGTCGATGCTTACATTCCCGGCACAGCTTCTAAATCCGAGAAGTTGTCCGAGGTAACCATTGATTTCTACAACCACGCAACTGTCGACCTCAGCACTGGTGCTTTGGTCCGCTCTTATCACGTCTTCCCAGTCTCATCTTTTGAGCAATCTCCAACTGAATCGCAATCCTCGGGATTCAGCCCTGCCGTCTATACCCCTACATCTCCCACACTCGGAGATTCTGGTTATGGATCTTTCTCTGCTCCAGTTCGAAATGCCTCCTCCTCCGGTAGGGTTTCCAAGAGCAAGAAAGCAAAGAAGGAGACCAAGAAGGCCGCTGCTGAGCCAAGATTGCCCGGTTTCTCAATTATGACAAGAGATGGAGTTGATGTGACGAACACACTTGGCAGAGGTACTAAGACCAAGGAGCAGAGAGAGCATGCTCATCTCATGCGAATCATGAAGGTTTGCGATGCATGCAAGAAGAAGAAGATCAGGGTAAGTATCATTCATTCTTACTCGACTAATCATTTACCCAGACTTTTTCGCATAAAACATCTCATTGACTCGATATCTCTGGGGCACTCAAAATGTGTATTTTGATTGCCTCGGTATTTGAGACACTGAGTTAGGTTATATTCAATCCTCCTTCGATTTCTCATGTCCGTTGGAGAATTGAACACTCACAATCTTGGTAGTGCGATCCTTCCCACCGTCGCTCCACCACAGAAATGACCCGCACCCCCTCCAACAACACAAAATCTTCCACCCCTTCAAGTCACCCCAACCCAAGTCCTCCCGCGGCTCCTTCAATCACAGCTTCCACTTCATCTTCGCCTCAAGATGCCACTGGATCATACAACACCATTGATGATTTCGTTCTCTTCCCAGAAGGAGACAGCACATCATGGAACGAGTTTGACATGTCTTTCCCCACTGCTGATTCTACAGACCTCAGTCAATTCAATTTCGACATTGGTCTAGATCTTTCTTATCCCCCTATGGACATGTCCTTCAACCAAAACCAAAACCAATTCTCAAACAATTTCCTACCAAACTACAACCTCAACGATTTCCTCAACACCATGCCATCACTTGGCTCCGATCAATTCCTAGATTCTTCAGTGGGCGTTGCTCACACCAGACCACACCCATCCTCATCAGTACAAGATTCTAGCCAAGCCGATAACAGCCAACAGCAACTATTCGATCGATTCAGCTTCGATGATGACCTACAAGTGACACGCATCAAACCAAACAATAGAGATAACTCTGGCCAATTCGAGTTGGTGGAATCACCAACTAGCAACACGAGCTTCTCTAGATCTGAGACGGGTGTAAACACACCATCTAGCTCACAACTAGAATCACCAATGGCTGCGCCACTCCTTCGTGCTGACTCCCAAGGCAGCGAACTATTCTATCAAGAACCAAGACAATCGGGCAGTGGCAGCGAGAGCTCGCTTCTACAATCCCCAACTGTTCAGCCATTCGCTCGGGAAACTTTGCGAAGCTCGGGCGGCTCAAACGTATCTCGACAGTTGGTTAGTCCGAACAGCGCTGGCCTAAGCACCGTTGGGAAATCTCAAGAACTGGGCATGGCACCGAGTACTGTTCTCCAAGGCCCATTTGGGTTACAACTATTGGAGCAACAATCGCTTGGGAGATTGGTTTCAAGATCACTGGGCTCGGATGGCTTCCAAGTATCGGATGGTTCACAACTATCGGATGGCAAGAATGCGAGAAACCCAGACGGGCACCCACTCTCAGACAGCTCACAGCTATTGGCTCGTCCACAACTACCCACAGGCAAAAACCCAAGAAACCCCGGCGGGCTTCAAATCTCTGGCGGTTTCCAACTATCCAATCAATTACAGGTGTCATCAGATGGGAAGGATGCAAGAAGCTCAGATGGGCTACAACTCTTGGATGGCAGAAATACTGCCTCTGCTTCTCCGATCAGTTCTTACCCTTACGATGATTTCGTTCTCTATGACTCCGACTCGGAATTTATTGATGATGAAACAAGCTCTCCAAGTTGCTTCTTACTTGTGGGTGGCGATGATAGTTGCAGTAACTTGTGCAAGAACCTCGATGGTACCTCTGATGGACATGAATCTAGTCAACAATCACGACGAGAAGGAACGGAACAGTCTGATCTGGAACGAAAATCAATTGGCCTCCCAACAAAACAACTTGAGAGCCTCTACAGTACACCAGCCATCGTTACAGCAGCACCAGCTGTTGGAACATCAAAGATGTCATTACGCCAACCAGATCCAGCGTTATCATCCACCACCTCTCCTGCTCTGCTCGCTTCCTCCTCCCAGAGCTTAACCACTGATCCAGGTGCATACACGCCAGCGAAGACCGAACCTCTGGTATCACTGGTTCCAGTAACACCAACGCTAGCATACAAGTCTGGATCATCCTCTGGTGTCAACCTAGCCATGACTGCTCTGATGAATGTCATGATATCCTTAGGCTCACTGATTCTTGTAGCTCTGAGTCTCTCCCTGGCATACAACACCTCTCTGTTAGCCGCATGGACGAAGCCCGCAATGGCGGTGGCGACTTGTTTCTCGAGCACCTTCCGGAGAATGGGACGCAAGAATGGCTTGAAGATCCAAGCAAGACACGAGAATTTACTTCGTCTGAGCTGGTAGCTTAGATGATGGATCTTGACTCGAACGTCGCGCAATGACAAAACTTTCTCCAATCTTTCCTTTCCGACTTCAATATCCATCTCGATGTCGATGCCTCGATCATCCAACTCGAAGGATGCGATACCTTGGTCGGCGAGTCTCAATAATCCTTTGTGAGCGCGCATCCAGAAACCAACTTCGTCGGCTCTCACACTGAGACCTTGGATCTTGACAGTCACCAAACTAGCTACCGTACTTACCGTCCTGAATCTTCGCTTGTGGATTGTCAAATCGTTATATGTCTCCACCTTGAATCTGAAAGGCAGGAAAGATGAATTATTGATCGTCCTTCCCGGTTCAATGATCAAATTCTCCAGCAACAAGTCGACTTCTGGAGCCGAGATTTCCAACCGAGGGATAGGGAGGAATTGAATAGCCTGGATGAGCATGGGAATGAAAATCGTGTAGCTATCCTGGAATAGTTCGCGATTGGAGTGTACATTAAGGGGATTTAGAATCTGCCAGAGCTTGAGGGTGGTAGATAGTAGCTTAGATACATCGTGATCGTTAAGCACTGAATGAAAAGTTCGTTTTCCTTGTTGTAATAGTCTTTCCATGTCTTTCTTCAATGGTGACTCGTTTGCGCTTTCGCCTACTTGGTCGTATTTCTCCTTGAGGGAGTCGACGGCTGTGGAGGGTTCATCGAAGAAATCGGGGTCCGTGAGCATTTTTTGGATTGAGGCGGCGAGTTCTTCCATCATTTTTTCGAACTCGGGGTCTTTTTGGGCGTGAGACATTACGGTGTTGAATCTTTTTTCTAGTTCTTCCCATTCCTTTTTGGAGCCGAAGGTTGATAGTAGTAACCAACCGTTCTTAACTGCTCGGTCCAATTCATCGTTTGTCTCGACATCGTCTTGGACAGTTGAGAGGGTCTTATCCAAAGCTCGGGAATAGACTTTTGCGTAGCGTTGGATGATGGTTGAGAGTGTGTCAACGGAGGAGGAATAATCTGGTCTTTGGGTTAGACGGGCTACGGCTGCTTTGAGGTGTTGGAGCATGGTTGATTTGTTTTCTTGAGTTGTTAGGTTTTGGTGGGTGCTTGTTATTGCTTCGTCGGCTGTTTGTTTGAGGCCATTGGAAAGGACACTTGCTATTTGTTCTGCGTTCTCTTCGAGGTCTTGAGATGTGGGTGGAGTCTGGCGGGTGGAATCGACATTTTCTGTGCTTTTGCTTTTGATAGCTGCATTCTCAGAGCTAGAAGGTTCGACCTGCTTTGCTGCTTCTTCGGCTACGTCGGAGAGTGTGTTTGCTGTGTCGGCGAAGACTTGTTTGGAGATTGTGGTTAGGTCTGTGAGGAAGAGGCGGAATGAGGAGTTGCTTAGGAGGAGTGTTGAGATTGTACGGAGGGATTCGTAGCCTGTATTATTTGAATTGGTATATATTTCACACGTAAAGATACTCGCAAGCGGCAAAAATTGAGGATTTGATTAACTTACCAGCAGAAACGTCGGCCTTGGCTCTCGCCTTTCCCGCTGTTCTCGCAAGATCCTCTACATCCACCTTAACCCTAGCCTGCAGCAAGAACCAAATGAAATCCTGAATCTGATCACTTCCGTTCTTATGCTCAAGCAATTCAACAAAGTCTGAGAGCCATTGTCTTGTGTATTTGGTCAACAATCTTCCACTATCTGTCAACCCAGGTGTTCGAGGATTGAGGACATCAGCTGCTAGGAAAGTGCGTAGATTTGCAACTGCCTGTTCGGTACTGGGCATGAAACCTTTGGAGAGAGCTCGAAATTGTTGGTAGGAATGGAGTTTTTGGTGGGCGGTGCGTTGGAGGGAGGTATCGTCTGAGTAGACGGGGAGGAGAGGTTCTGTTTCTCCATTTCGATGGGACTTCTTGCGGGAGCCAAAGCAGCAGGACGACATTTTGAGAATGTATCGAATGCGTTATTGAGTTGTATTCTGATTCTTTCGTTGTTGATGGGAGAATGCAGAAGATGAATTTAATTGAGCTGAGGAGGCAATAGACGATGACGAGATATGGTTGTAAAAGTACCACCAGGTACCACCTGCACCAAGTACTCGAGTACCACCAGCTCAGAAGCTACCCCGGATTGTGGAATAGCTAGGCAGACAAGCTGTGAAGATCAATGATTTGATAGGCCACTTGGATGCGGATGCGAGTTTCCCTGTTCTGGTTGACGCCCATTCGTCAAACTCGTGGGGTAAGACAATCTACGTCATGGCATTTAAGTGGGGATGATTGCGGGGCGTAGTTATGTTGATCCGAAAAGATCTTATCTCCACGTGATTGGCGATAAGATCTTGGCACTGCTTTTGTGATGCGATTCATGCCAGGCCAGAGCAGACAATTGGGTACTCACCGGAAGAGTCACCCAACATTGGCTGAGAAAAACAATATCCAACGCGTGAACCGTATAATAGATAGGCCTTCCTTGATTTCTAGCATTTTGCACCAGTCCCAACACCCCAGTTTACTTTCGCAACGATTCTCTCTCAATACCCCGCCATACCCTCAGAAATGGAGCAACGGAAGGAAGAAGTTACTCGCAGACCTTTATATGGTAGGAAACTCCACCTACATATCTATGTCTAGTTCTAACAGACAATAGTCTATGATCTTCCAAAGGACATCCTCTCCACCTTAGAACGAAAGGAAGGCGATGGCCCAGAGCCCCAGCAACAAGACTTCCCCACATCAGATACAACCGCGGAATCGAGACCGGAATCGCGAGCAGAGAGTACAGACGGCTCGAAATCATGCACACTCTGCGGGGTGCCTTTTCATACGGTCGAGGACCAGCGGAGCCATGTCCGGTCGGACCTACATGGCTACAATTTAAAGCAACGAATACGAGGGGCAAAACCAGTGTCAGAAAATGAATTTGAGAAGCTTGTTGGAGGTATAAGCAACATGGGAATAATTTGGGATGTGTGCTGATGGTTTCTAGATCTAAATGAAAGTCTGTCAGGCTCCGACTCCTCAGATTCCGAAGACAACGAGGAGGGAGAAGGTCGCAAGGAGACTACACTAAGTGCTCTATTGAAAAAGCAAGCAGCGATATCTTCGCAGAATACCCCGCATGAAGAAAATTTGGTCTCGAAGAAAAATCCGACGAGCTCTGGAAAGGCGCCGTTATACTGGTTCACGACACCAAGTCTACCTAAAAATACATACCTGGGGATATACCGAGCGATTTTCACAATGGCGGAGCAAGAGAACGAGCCTTCTTTAATTGAAATCGTTCAAAGGAAGCAATTGGCACCAAAACCTCAACTAAAAATACCCCTCGATGCAAGTGGAGTTCCATTCCCCGAATCATACCAAGAACCTCATATTTTCCTATGCATGATTGGAGGTGGGCACTTTGCGGCCATGGTCGTGTCACTCTCGCCAAAACAATCAAAACATTCGGGTCCCCTGATTCGTGAGGCAACGGTGTTAGCCCACAAGACCTTCCATCGATATACTACTCGTCGAAAGCAAGGTGGTGCTCAATCTGCTAACGATTCCGCAAAAGGAGCTGCCCATTCAGCTGGTGCTGATCTGAGAAGATACAATGAGCAAGCTCTTACTGAAGAGGTCAGACAGCTTCTCCAAGATTGGAAAGGAATGATTGATACTTCCGAACTACTATTTCTCCGGGCCACCGGAAACACAAATAGGAGAACACTTTTTGGTCCATATGATGGCCAGGTTCTTCGACAAAACGACAAGAGAATCAGAGGATTTCCCTTTAGTACCAAGAGAGCAACTCAAAATGAGTTGATGCGTTCGTTTGTGGAGCTTACTCGAGTGAAGATTTTGGAGGTAGATGAAGCTGCATTACAAGCAGCAAAACAAGCAGCAGAGAGTAAGGCCGCATCTAAAGTCGCCAAACCCGCTGCCCCAACAGCACCCAAACGAACAGAAGAGGAAGAAACAGCACTTCTCCATACCACCCAAATCCAAGCACTAATAAGACGGTCTAAACTTCCAGCTCTCCTCTCATACATCAAAACTAATTCTCTGTCGCCTAATTTTCGGTTCACACCTGCCGATACACAACAAAATCACCACGCTCCTACACCCCTCCATCTCGCAGCTTCTCAGAACTCGGCACCACTCGTTACTGGGCTGTTAGTCAAAGGAGGTGCAGATCCAACGATAGAAAACGGCGAGGGAAAAACACCATTTGACCTATCCGGTGACCGCGCAACCAGAGACGCATTCCGCGTCGCCCGGCAAGAACTAGGAGAAAACGCCTTCGAATGGAGCAAATCCAACATCCCCTCAGGCCTCTCAAAATCCGAAGCCGAATCCCGAGAAAGGGAATCCAAAGCCGAGGATGCAAAACTTGAATCGGAAAGACGCAAAGCAGAAGAGGAGAGACTGAAGCTTGAAGGTCCTCAAGTCCCTGAAGGACAGGGATTGGGAAAGATGGCTGAGAGGAAGAGGATGAAGGTTCTTGGGGAGGTGGCGAAAAGTGCGCAGCAGAAGAGGGAAGAGGAGGCGAGGGGTTTGACGCCGGAGATGAGGATGAGACTTGATAGGGAAAGGAGGGCTAGGGCTGCGGAGGAGAGGATGAAGAAGATGGCTTCTGGGAGTTAGATGTGTGAGACTTTTGGATGATGATTGATGAATGAGAAATGAATTTTGAGTTGTGGACTTGGTATTAGTTGACTCACGAGATGTACATATTAAGTCTTTATGCTGCCGACTCGCTATACGAGTTCGTCCTAGGAACGTTGGGCAGAAGAATAAAACTACTTGTTGTTAGCTTACCGGCTTACTTGGTGGCTTACCTGGTAGGTTACTTGGTAGGTTACTTGGTGGCTTACTCGTAGGTTACTTGGTAGGTTACTTGGTAGCTGACTCGCAGCTTACTTGCTGGCTTACTCGCAAAGATCTAAACAGTGAGAGGGTAAACAAATCGCCAAACCGCATCAGCCCCAATACTACCATCTAAATAATTAATTCCGCAACAACCAACGGTCGGAAACACTCACTTTTTTTTGATTCAGTTGAAGATTTACTAATAATGAGGTGGAATCACGAAGGTATAGTATTTTTAAAGAATGTGGAATTAGCTTCTTAGGGTTGGTGCGGTTCTGGGGTCGGTGTGATAGAACGTTGGCAGGCAATCTTAATAAACTTGTTTTCATTCATGAATATGTTAATTATTTGGTTGGATAGACCCTTAATTCACGCTCGTTGAAAGAGAAAACACTTAAGGCCCTGTTTGGTTCGCGAATCTCTATACAAAAGTTGAATCGAATTAATTTGATTCGTAAACCTTCTTTTGAATCATAAATCCGTTTAGTAAAAAGCCTCTATTCATAAATCGAACCACTTGAATCAAGCCTTAGCACTATATGTAAATCTCCTATATGAAAAAGCTCGATTCGTAAATATACCTCTAAGGTAGTATTCACGAATCAAACCTTTAATTCATTCGTACCTTATAATACTATGGCATACATAACCTCCCTCGTTCGGTTCAGCAACGCCGTGCTATCCTTAATCGTTGCTGGCGTAATAGCATCTATATCGACAGCTCTCTATTTCAAGAATAACTTCGTCAAAAGGCCTTACCTTAGCACACTTCGAAGCTTTGTATATATTTTCAGAGAATTCTTTTTAGTAAGCAATTCACTGTACAATTACCAAACAGCATAAGAATTCGATTTAGGAATATCGATTCGATTTATAAGCGAATGAAAAGTGGCCTGTGCTAGCTCGATTCGACGAATCAATTATAGGTTCAAAATGCGAGCCAAACAGGCCCTAAAGGCCGTATAGATCTCGGAAGCGAGATGAACCTTTTTTTAGACTTAGGTCGTAGTAAGTGAGTACGATATTAGAGCTTATCATTCATTGTCGTAAGTGTACTTGAAGAACGAGTTCTATAAGAAGGTAAGAGAGTTATAATACTGGTGTTAAGAAGAGTTAGAAATTTCTCAAGTCTTTCTTCGGTTACTTGTGTTCTGTAATTAGATTATCCTGTGTGTTTAGTATAATGACATTTGACAGAGGCTGTCTAGATAGTAACAACTAGAACTTCTATAGAGAAAGCAAACATGAACATGGCTTGACAGTGATAATTATTCTAGAAGGTTAAAATAAATGGTTTCATTAGGATTAGTAACCTAAACTACTAGTGTGAAGAAACTTTTGATTGTTTTTAGTTGTCGTATACGTCTACTAAATTAACAAGATTATTCTAACCAGTTCATGTAATTAAATACGAATGACAACTCGAACATAAATTTCTTTTGTTAATATAGTGAACAGAATAGTTCGCTTAATACACCTTCATAACCACGAAATAAACCTACTTATATTCACTATTCCCTGCTATAACATTAGTGAAGTTTAATAATTTAATATGACTTGACTCAGCTAGTCTAGTTGGCTTCGTCGCATTTGATTCACTGTCCTGTTGTGGTCAATCCACAGACGATTCTTGGCAGGCCGAACTGGAATCGTCATATATATAATACCCAACTGAACTAAACAACTCTACCTCAACATGTCTGACCTGTCCAACAACAACTCCTCCCAGGCGAGATAACCTTGAGAGCTTACTCTCAAAGTCTATAGATGAACAAAATTTCAACTTCCTTATGAAGTTCTAATTGTTCCTGCCCTTCAATAATCATCTGAATACGAATAATTTGTCGGAAATTGAATTACTGTCGAAACTACTCTTTTTATCGAAAGCAAACAAGTCTACTCTTAACCCTCGTCTCATCTTAGTAAGGTCCCAGTCTATTTCCCAGCAACGGCAGACGTAACGCAACCCTTGCACGGAGCTTCTCGAAAGTTGGAAATATCTGGGCGAACCTTTTTGGCAGAAGGCGTAACAATTAAACTCTTGCCACCAACAGTCGGGCGAAGCTCCTTCGAGCGCTCAGCATTGTTACCAGGGAGCTCCTCAGGAAGGACTTCGGGCTCGGCGGGGTCTTCGTCGACATCTTCATATTCGCCAGGGCTCTCAACATCCAACTTCTCCGGGCTCATAACTCAGAGCGTTTTCAACCCAAAAATACGTCACATGGTAGCAATGCATCCTTGTCGCTTCCGCATCCTTCCTCGTTGAATTAATAGTGTCTATGCTACAACAGCTTAGAGTTTGAACACAGAAAAACAGTAAGAGTTTGAGCGTTGAAGTTGGGTTGTTAGAGCTTTTTGGGCGTGGATGTTGACCTCCTCCCTTGGGTGTATTCTGCTATGAAGGGCAATTTGCTTGGTGTGGTTTATTAGGGGAAGTAGCTGTGTTCATTGGAACTTGTATAGGTGCGAGAGGTGTGGTTAGAGGTGTGGTTTGATGGGTTTGAAGCAGTGAAAGTGGGTTAAGTTCAGTTTCGGTGTTTTACTTTACTAGGTCGTAGATCAGGTAGTGGTGGGATTTAAGTAGTGAATAATTGGATCAGCGGAGTATTAGCATAAGTTTTTCCGAGCTTTCTAAAGAAGTATTTAAGTTGGCGAAGTATTTGGATTATAATCCAGCAACACAGTCCCTCTAAACTACCACATCCGTTCATGCGGAGCTCACTCTCTGCTGCCGCATCTTCTTCAGTTCCACTTAGAAGCACAGATTGACTCGGAAGCAGAGGTGGAGCCAGTTGCAGAGTGGAGAAGTGAATTTGAAAGTGAACGTTAAACGAGCGTTTTCTGGGAAAATCTTACTATGTGTTGTGACGTGTAGTTAAAAAGAGCTGGAATATCACATTGTTGCGGGTGCAGGTACTTCAGCCGGGCTAGTAAAGTTAGTTCTTAAGGCAAAGCTATCTTTCTTTCAACAGTGCTACCTAGACACCAACTCCAACGAGTTTCCAGACCAACGAAACATTGAAACACGCTTTTTCTACCTCGTACCTTTCATTAGTGGAATTATTGTGTTTTACTCTCAACAATAAAACTCGCTTCGGAAAAAAGTAAAACCTCGACAGCAAAAGAATCTAAAACGTTCAGATTTGCAAATAATCATCATCACTATACAAGCTCTGGTATATTTTATCTAAAAATTCTAGTATTAGTTAACAATATGAGGTTTTCACTAATACTTCGGACTTCGTAAGTAAATTTATTTATTTACTAATAAATGTTTTCCTCTTATATAGCCTCCTATACCTACCCTTTTCCAGCTACTCTACCCCTTTCTCTACCCACTTTTCTCTAATCTCAAAGCCACTCCTCTTAGTCTCTTTAAATCTCACAAAATCTCTTTAATCTCCTTATCTTCTACTCTATATCTTAAGCAAATTGACTATCTAAATCATATTAAAGTACTCTCCTACCGGTCCTGGATAAGCCTTCTTTTAGTTCTTCTGAGCTCGAGTGAGTATTTGATTTATAGATAGCTCTTTTAATCCTAAGAAAGAGAAAGTGTGTCAGAGAGAGAAAACCTATGGAAAAAAAACTTGATTGTTCTCCCTCTCCACGGAAAATGATATAAAAAAAGCAGCGAAAAGAATCTATAGGCAAGTCTTTCTTAATACTCAAGCAAAGTCCATCCTACTATCCTAAAAATAAATTATTCTAAAATTAGGTGTAGACGAAGCAAAACTAAGCACATGAGAAGATAAATACTAGACTATTATTAGTAGTTGTAAACGATGTTTTATATAAAACGTCCAGCGATACTTAATCCATCCAACAGCTTCTGAAACTAAAAGACGAGAAGTGGCGCTGTTAATCGTGCGAGGACGTCGCCAACACTTACCTATACAAGCTGTAGAGCTTTAAAAAGTGCAAGAATGTTGTAGAAACAACTTTTAAAGCAGGCCTTCATACTTCTTCCATCCTCATCCCAGACAGCAAATAATCACCAACTACTGTCGAAAGCACTATCTCTCTTAGTTTCTTCTTGAAAAAAAGCTCCCGTGATTCATCTTCAGCACCTCCCCGTCCAATATTTATACAAAAGATATAACCAAACTCAGAGATACCGGAATACCACAAACAATCCTCGCGGTCCATTGCTGCAAGCTTGTTCTCACCGAGCTTAGTCTACATCACTCCTACTCCTTTTAGTACCTAGTTATCCATTCCCAGTTCCCTAGTATCCTCAAATTTCCTCGAGAATGAGAGCATAAAATACAGGAAAACCTTGATATCATATTACATCACATATGATTTTTCAAACCCTTACCTGTAAACTAACTTCCCCAGCGGTATACAACAGATAAAGTAAAGAAACATGAGCGAAAAAGAACAATAAGGAGAAATATCCTAACTGAAAATCTCGAAATTGTATGATGCGTAGTAGTAGTAACATTCATATTTCACTAAAATCAAGTCTTTCTTAAATCCCCCTTATACCCGCTCGACTTCAAATCATCCTTCTTAAGAAAAACAAATACTCAACATCTGCCTTCGAAATCCAACATACCGTCGAAACATTTTGATTCCCATCCCCAAAACTCTCAAATAGCTTTTCACAACCGCACTCACTGCACCCCAGGTCTTACCCAGTCCATGCCCGCCAACCTCTCTAAAAACAATGTAATACTCTACGTGATAACAGCAGCGAACAATCCACCAGCTTCCACTCTAGTAGTATACCAAATCCATTCCGTAGGATTGCATATCCTCTTTTAGCAGTCACCCCATTTTTCCATACTAAATAAAAGTTCGAGTATAAGAGAAATAAGAAACTCAGATATAACAAGAGCAAGAGACTATACCTATAATCATAGGTAGCAGCTCAAACAATACACCACCTAGTGATCAGAAGACTAAACTACAAAAAGAGCGACGAAGGGCTTGAGACAATCTTCTTGATTCCAACACACAACTATATGGGAACATTTGCGCTACAGAATTCGTCTGCGAGTATCACAGGAAGAGCAAGCTAATTCCTTATATAGTCATCGCGCAAAATACGAATCCAATTCCTTCTCGCAGGTACTCAAATACCACTTACAACCCTCACTATCCTCCTTCAAAACAACAGAGAAACCCACTTTCTACCGTCGAAAGCCTACTAACTGTTGAAACTTCACTCCCCATTCAAACTACATCCCCCCAAATAAACTCCCTCTCATCACACTCCCTTCTTAAATATCTCTATAAGAAAAAGAAAGAGAGAAATAGTATAGCCTACTATCTGAACTCGCTAAGCCTTCTAAGAAACATAATAACCTAACTATTACTAAGCCTATATCGCTCTATCTACCTTTATATAAGACCTTACTCCTATCGCCCTTTTCTTATACTCTCTAGCTTTCAAATTTCTTAATTCCTCTTGAGTTAAAATTCCTAGTTCCTCTCTAAAAAGTCACAGAGAACGAGAGAACAGGGTTAGCGATAGGTAACCTACAAATAGCACGACGTTTTTTATAAGATATTTCTATAAGAGACCTACTAATAGCGCTTCTCTCTCTTTTTAATAGAATCGCGATAATATTCTAGATGAATTAAATAAATAAAAACTAGTAACACTCTTTCTTCTATAAAGATTATATTCTCTAACTATAACTCTATAAACCCTCTTCTCTATAGACCTACGATAGTATTAATATCTACTAAACCTAAAAAAGAATAGATTGTCTTAAATATAAAGAAGAAGAAAAACTAAGAGAGAAAGTCCTAATCTATCTCTATAATTAACCTCTCGACTCTTATAATTCTTAATCTCTCTACTCTTATATTTCTTAAAGTTCAGTCTCTCTACTAAACTCCTCTCTCTTATTCTCTTTTCTATATCTATATTCTATAAAACTAAAAACCTACTACTCTAAGCTACTTACTATTAAAAGACAAAAACGTATATAGTAACTTAATATTACCTTTTTATAAAAAAACTATAAACTATAAACTATAAACTATAAACCTTAGAAATCCTACTCTCTTCTCTATACTCTCTTAAGATCTCTCTCTCTCTAAAAAAATAAGAAACTTATACTCTAAAGTGTCTAACTAGATCTAAACTCTTCTCTTATCTTTAAAAAACCTAAATAGAGAGATTTTTATTAAATCCTTATCTCACTATCTAAACCATCTCTCTTCTCTTCTCTCTCTCTCTTCTCTTCTCTCTCTCTCTTCTCTTCTCTCTTCTCTTTTAAAAAAACAAGAAAAGAGAAAAGCAAAGCGAGGAAAAGAAAAGAAAAGTAAGATATACTCTTTTAAATTTAAAGCTTTTGAAATTCTAAACTCTTTTAAATTCTAAACTCTTATAAATTCTAAACTCTTCAAAAGTTAAACAAATCCTATAATTCTATAATTATATATATACTTCTTCTAACCTTCTCTTCTAATTACTTAATTTAATTTATAAAGAAACTACTTACTCTAATAAACCACTTATACTAGCAGCCTACTCACTTACTCTAACTAAATAAACAAAGTTAATAAACACCTAAGCGATATCTTTTAATCTATCTCCTCTTCTTTAATCCTAGTTTAAGTATTCTAAATACTTATATACTAAAAATTTAGAATTAACTAAATCGTAAATTATAAATTATAAATTATAAATATAAAGTATTTATAGCTAAATTAACTAGATAAGTAAATCTTCAACGATAATTTACTCTCTACTTATTCTCTTACTTCTTATTTAATTCTTCTATATTTTATATATATTAAGAGAGTATAGAAGAGAAGAGATAAGAAGAGAGGAGAAGAGAGGAGAAGAGAAGAGAAGAGATAAGAAGAGAAAAGAGAAGAGAAGAGAAGAGAAAAGAGAGAGTATAGAAGAGAGTAAAAGAGAATAGTATAGTATAGAAAAGAAGAGGAAAAGAGATAAAATAGTAAATAAAGAATTCTAAAAAAAGGTAATATCCTAGTAATAATAATATAAATAAGAAGAGTTTAGAAAAGTAGGAAATATTCCTTCTACTCTTTCTCCTCTCTTCTCCTCTCTTCTCTCTCTCTCTCTCTTCTTCTCTTCTCTTCTCCTCTCTTCTCCTCTCTTCTCCTCTCTTCTCCTCTCTTCTCTTCTCCTCTCCTCTCCTCTCTTCTCCTCTCTTCTCTTCTCTCTCTCTCTCTCTCTCTCTCTCTATAAGACTTATTAAGAAAGAAGAAGAAAGAAGAAATATAATTTTTTAATTTTTTTTATTTTAAAAAAAACCATACTATACTATTTTATACTTCTCACTTCTCACTTATCACTTCCCACTTATCACTTATCACTTCTCACTTATTATATATCACTTCTCACTTATCCTTATACTTCTCACTTAGAAAAAGTAATACTTTATCTTTTATTCTTTTTATCGTGAGAATCTCGTTAATCTAACTTTTTAGTATCTTTGGAATCTTATAACGAGTTTTAAAAAAGCTATTCTTTTAAAAAGGAAATAAAAAATAAAAAGGAAAGAAAGACTTACTAACGAAATTACATCTCGTTTCCCTTTTTTTCGGCGCTAGCTTGGTTTAAATGTAATTCTAGGTACGTAAATCACACTCTAGATAAATCACCCTACTCTCTAAAAAAATAAAGGAAGAAAAAAAAATTAAAAAAAGAAGAATGAATCTATAATCCAAGGATAAGGATCCATCCCGCCAGTCAGCGAAAAGGTATATATATCCCAGACTAGTAAAGCTCGTGATCTAAAACGGAAATTCGCCTAATAAGCTGAGTATCTATTAAGAGCAGAAAAAAGCTAGAATTCGGGAAAAGCCTACCATAAAGGAAAAATGGGATCCCCAAACCATCTATCACTGTTCACAAATTCCAATCAAATGAGCAAGCACCCCACCAAGTCAAGGAGGCCCAACTCGCCCACCCCTCACCCTCAAGTGCTACCCAACCCCAACCCCAACCCCAGCCCAGCCCAGCGTACCCCGCCTATACTGTACCAAGGTATGTAGGTAGGTACTAAACAAATCCACATTCAACACCAAACACTGACCCTCCATTTCCCCGAGTAACACCCCACCATCACCACCACAACACCATACCGCGCACACACGACATCGAAAAGGCATGTGAAAGAAAATTTCAAGTCCTCGCTCGAGTACAATACAAACATACCACAAACTGCAATGAAAAATGTACCTGTAGTGTCAGGCGTGTGGAACAACGGAACCGAAAAATAGGCATCAAAAACAATTTACCCCGCTATCCATCCATTAGGAAGCCGACCTGAGGTACTAGTAAGAAGATGAGATGCACTGGATGAACAAACCAAACCCCCAGACAGCACCAGCACCTGCAGATGAGGAGGGGCGGGTCTGGCAAACAAAAACATATAAATAGTTTCTCCTCCTCCTCCATCTTTACTCTCGTGCTCATGCTGCATCGTCACTCCAGTTGTCTCGCAAGATGTGATGTGCACTTGCATGAAGAACCATCAACCACTAACCCAGGATCCTCAACTGATCACAAGAAAATGATTGGGTGATACAGAGGATGAAAAAAAAACCTTCCCAGGATGAATGTGAACGCGTCAATGTCAGTCCCCAAATCATCCTATCGGTCCTGGAAGAATATAAGCTCGCGTCCTGTGGGTGTCGCAAGAGGATGAGTGGTTGGTTGACCTCATGTAAGCTGCAGGAGATATGCAAGTATAGGTCATCAGCAGAATGTAACAAGGCGGCGTTGATCGCTCCTCCAAAGGAACCTTGCGATCAAATTAAATCAAATTCATTTTGAAATATATTTTCCTTGCAGCGGATGTCAAGTCTTCCATAAACGCTCGTCCCTTTTTTACCTGTCAGTCATGAAGCCGGATGTAGACGGGTATCCCTCGAGGTTTTGCTGTAAGCTTTCATGCATCCGACTCACGGACTTTAACCTTAATCCTGTTCAATGCTGTCGCAAGAGGAATTGCTCAGAGGAAACGTGGATGGGGGTTGAACCAAACTCTTTTGACCCGTTATATTGAGTGACAGATTTAGACATTTGTTTCTGTTTCTGGCAGGTCTGAGTCTTTTGAAGCCCAAGCGTTTGGGCAGAAGGACGTATTACAGCGGCGAGATGTTCCGTGGACCCTGTCGGATACCGGAAAATGAGGGGAAACGATAACGGTCGAGTGACAAGAAGCAATTACTTCGTATCATTTTGGATTTCCGGGAAGAGTCCGTCGCGACAACACTATGAAATTTGTATAGCGGGAGAATTCTGTGTACTCGAGGAAGCTAGGTTGAATCAGCATTATCCTGTTTAAAGATATAGATTGAGACTCAGCTATGATCAGCAATTCTCCGGTGCGGGTAGAGCCATGTGAACCTTTTCCCCGTGCAGACATGGGTCGTTATTTGATCAAGGTGTGCTTTCATTTATCATCGACGTCGTCCCGTTGTCAAGAGGCATACATCGGATTTTCCATAGGAAATCAAACGTATAGAAGGCATGTTTTTTGGATGATTTCCAAGCACGAGTACCCCCTGATGACATTGGGTTATTTGGAGGTGGATGAAGTGGCTCTCCTGCAGGCGTGGTGTGCAGCATCTCCATTCGATATCCATACAGGTGTGTCGTTGGCGGCATGCTCTTGCTTCCGTGCGCGCGCGATGCGAACTGCCAGCAGTTTCCCTTTGAAGGGTGGGGTACAGCCGGTTCCTCCTTCGCCTCGAGTCACCTTGTTTGCAGCTTGTTTGCAGCTTGTTTGCCTCGAGTTCAGCAATATATCCATGTGTCAGTGGATGAAGTGAGTACTGTACCCCGTACATGACATGTACATATGTACGAAGCGGCGTTGTGCAGTAGCAACGCGTCGAGACATGGCAATTGACGAGTTGCCAGTAACCCGTTCGTGCTCGGTGGTTGGGTGTTGGGGAGCGGAGGTGGTTATTTCTGGATGCTCCCAACGCCAGTACTGTTAAGTAGGGCCGAACTGTGGTGAAAGGCAGGAAGGAGGAGATTGATGTCTTTGATGGATTTGACCCGAATAGCCAGACGAACGGTAGTTGCAAGTACATTTGCTAATGTACCATTGTACGTACCTGCTGCCTCCTGTACTCGGACTGCAGGAACCAAATGAGGGAAACGATGCACTGCACTTTGGCTGCACTTGATCTAAATGGAAATCGTTGCGGCCCGCAAAAAGAAGCTGTCGAAGTCGGGTCGTCAAGCACGTGGAACCAGGATTGGAAGGGCAATGAGGATGGAATGGCGTGTCGGTGGCCAAGAGTCAAGACTTTCCCGGAAATCATGGTGGAAGGATGGAAGGAAATGACAACGACAGCGCTAAATGTGTCAATGTCCGTCTCTTGCAATGGAAGTATGAAGTATGATTTGTCGGGTGACATTTTCCTCTTCTCATCAGCCTTACTTACTCTTACATGTTGAATCTCGAATATTGCCATCCCATTCCCCCTTTTGCGGTTGCCGTTCGGCGGGAGCTATTTGCGGAGGTACGGCGTCGGTCGCTGCACATCTACGATAGATTGGGGTGGGAGAAGCAATTTGGAGACGGTTCAACGGTCTTCCAGAACAGAAGACAGAGCGAATAACCTTAGAGAGCCGGCGGAGATCCCGATGCGTCTAAACTCTACGGCAAAAGGAAATGACACCACGGCCAGAGAAGGAGAAGGAGGGCAACGACGAGGGCAGTTGAGAGCAGGAGAGAGCAGGAGCGACTGATCTGGTGGATGCTCGAACTGCTGCAGTTCGTGACGAGATTGAACCACGCTATTCGGTCACTAGTCTGCTGCTAGTGATGCTAATGATGCTAATGATGCTAGTAGCCTCTAGATGCCAATCTACCTAACTCACTGGACTGGCCAGACTGCGACTCATTTTTCCATCGAGGCAGGAGAGATTGTCGTCGACTCTACTGCAGAGGTGTACTGTACCTATAGCGAAATACTTCTTGCCATGCTTCAATCTGTTTTGCCCCTTTTCAGACGGAATTCGTCGATGGGGTGGTGCACAGGCATTTTGGCCACGGCGCCAGTGTCGCATGTCGAGTCTACGAGTCTACACCTCCTGATTCCTGAACGAGTGACCTGAGCTTGTACCTCAGTAGAGTGTACGAGATGAGGAGCGTACCAATGGCGGAGGGGAGGGGTAGCATAGGGTCGGATAGGGTAGGATAGGATAGGATACAGAGAGGAAGATGAGAGGGAAATGCCTTGATTATGGTCACACGTAATCTTTTCCGTCATCGCGCCTTTCAACGTCCATCTCCCTCGATAATTCAGACTCAGAGTACAGTACAGTACAGTAGGTACAGTCGGGTACAGATCGATACCGGCAGATTTCGCCTATCACTATCTCCCATCCCGGCTGAGATTCTCGACATCTTGACTACCCTGTCGTAGCTGGGGCATTTACTATTCTCGCCCTGAATGCCATGACCATCTACTTCCTACTAGATGTATCATCACTCACCTGCTATGCTCTTTCACAGTCGCGATAATTCCAGATGAGAGTTGAAGTTGTCGTCGTCGTCGTCGTCGTCTACCTTTACTCACTCCACCAAACTCTTGTCATCATCGGCTCCTCCCCCCGGCCCATTTTCTTCTCCCTGACCGGCATCACCTTCCCGCAATACCTGAATACCCTCGCGCAACTTCCCTCTCCTCTCCTCTGCCCTCTGACCTCTGCCCTCTGCCCTCTGCTCCTCTCCAGTCTAACTCTAACTGCTTAAGTCCAGGGTGCTCGCAATCCCCGATCCCACCCACCCGGAGCCACTCTAGAGCCACTCTAGAGCCACTCCAGAGCCACTCCAGAGGGCACTTGCTCACCTGGCTGCCCAATCGTCGCTGGACCGAGTGCGACATCCCAATCCGCTTCAAAGCACCATCCATCCTCCCACTCCCACTCTCCTCTTTTTTTCTCTCCCCTTTCGACCTTCGGCTTCTTCTTCCTTGGAACTTGTTTTGCCTCTGCTGCTGCCACTCCCGTTCACCTCCGCCGTCCCTCACCATTGATCTTCTCTCCCTCGACAACAACAACAACAACAACACACTTTCCGTGTCGTGGTTGTTTGCACCCAGAGTTTTGAGTTCGCCTTCCTTTCTGTGTAGCCACCTACCTATTCTGCTTTTCGTTTGGTAAGTGAGACACGCAAACCCCCATCCATCCCGCGACAGCACCACAGCCAGTTTTTCCCACTCGGCTACGCTTTTTTTTCTACGCGCGCAAATCAACCACTCACCCAGATCAACCCCCAAGCCACCTTGGCCACCACCGCACCGGTGGCAGAAACCCGGAAAAGCAATATCATACTAATCGCGTCCCCAGATTTGACAGAGTCCCTTTTTTGCGACTGTTTTCCGTCGTATACGTTCCTTACATCAACCCACTCGACAACACTGCAGGCCTCAGTTTTTCGAAGCAGCAAGAGATCCGAAATATGTCTTACTACGAGAATCAGCAATGGCCGGCCGCCGGTGGCCAACCCGCATGGGAACAGCAGACGCCGCCCGCTCGTTCAGGTATGTTGTCAACATACCCGAGGTGCAATCGGGGGAGTGATGAACGTGTCAATTGACTTTGATCTCAGGTGCCAGTTCTGCCGTTCCTCGCGAGGACTCGACCGCTTTCAGCACACAATTAGAGGGTACGTCACAGATGGACGGGGATCGAGGAGGATGATGTTCTTCGTGGGCCATGCGCGGGAATCTCGAGATGGTGGCAAGCGATCTCCGTCTGGAATGGGAATGCGCCATCTCGAAACCACGTGTGTGCAAATGTCAGGGATCAATGAGGCTAATGGGTCATTACAGAGGTCGATCGTGCGGTTGATAACCTCGTCAAGAGTGGAAAGATGTTTGGTGGCATGGGTGGCCGTCGCGACTCAATGCCAATGACTACTGGTGGCGCTGCGAGAAGCTTCCCAGAGCAATTCGGTATGTACAATCCATCCCCACCGGAATTCCTCCCCGGCTCATAAGTTTCATAGATCCACGCATGGGCGGCGGTCCTCCACGACACCACTCCGTCAGCGAATTCGGTGGCAACGATGCGCGATCCTTCTCAGGGTCCAACCTCCAGAGCTTCTATGCTAGTCAGCGACATCAACCATCGCGTGGCGCAAACGAGGCCGAACAAGTGATGCAGGCAAAGAGACGGATGGCGGCCCAGAGAGAGCGAGAGCTACGAAACTACCACCAAGAGCAACAGTATAATCGAAGTAGGCCACCCTCTTCTGTATCACAATAACACCCTTGTCAATATATCCTGTCGATAATCATGTACCCAGCGGTTCACATACCCTTCAATACCCTGTTATAAATATTCTTCTTATATCCTGCCGTTTCGATGCCATGTGTGATTTCAGAATTCTCCCTTTCCCAGTTTCCCCTTTTCTCTACCTGATATTGACCCTTACTGACGAGAATAAGGCGTTGTAGCGGAAGTTTCAACTTTTGGGGCCAAACCTGATCGTACCATGAGCCCGGGTAGTGCAATGGGAGAGGAAGAACGACGTGAGCTGATTGCTCGTCAACGAAGCGCACTTTATGGAGAAGGCCCAGCTTTATCCGAGAATGGAGGCTTTGATGAACATGGAACCCCTCGCCCTGCAACTCAAGGTTCGGGATCCCAGTCCGCAACCGGCATCCGTGGCCACTCACCCCTTGCCTTTGATCACTACAATGCCCAAACCAGTCAAGCCGAAGGTTCAAGTCAACAAGCCATCGCCGAGCCTCAGTCAGCCACAAGTCAAGCTCCAGGGCAGCAACGATCCCGTGCCAACAGCAACTCATCGCCGTCTTCTAACCCAACCAGCAGCTTCAGTCTATTCGAGTCGGCCGCTCAACAATCCAGTCGTACCTCGACCTCGTCTCCAGGTGGCTCCCCGCCTCGACAAGGAAAGGCACCAACAAGCTCAGGCGTGGCACCCATTGGAACTCGACCAAGCGCTCAAGCACCAAACCCAGCCTTGAACAAGCGCTCTACCACTCCTCTTCCATCTCCATTGAGCTACGGATTTGCTGCTTCAAGCGAGGACAAGAAGCCAGCGGGCGAAAAGGAAGGACGAACCTCGGCTGGTTCCAACCCAAATGGGCAACAACAACAACAAAATCAACCAGATCACAACTTGGGGTGGGGTAAAAGCGGTGGTGGTGTTTGGGGCAACAAATCTCTCGGTGTTCAAGCTTCAGTCTGGGGTTAAAGTGCTTTCTTGTTATTAATTCGGGATGGCGAATGTAAAAATGGAAAAACAAATGGTTCATTTGGTGGTGTTGGTCTTTGGTCTTTTTCTGGGCACGGAGCAACAAACATTTGGGGGAATAATCTTTTTTCAGGGGTACTTACTGAAAAGGGTGGGGGAACCTTTTACTCGCATGATTTGGGGACAGACACACTCTCGGACCTTTAGCACGCCTGGACTCGACTCCTGAGATCGGATTTTCACTTCGTCCTTTTTCCTATGGGGTTTATCTGGGACACTCGCGACTAATACGGATTTGCTTCTTTTGTTTGTGGTGTTTTTTCCCCTGCATTGGTGGAGTGATGGGATCTGTTTGCTGGATATCCTCTCTCTGCTCTGCTTGATTATAATTGTGTGGTTGTTTTTCCTACTTTACCCCCTGCCCTTTGTTTTTGTGTTTTTAAAAATGTTTTTCTCTTATGGTTTGGGTTGGGGATCTTCATATGGTGGTGTTCTTCCTTTTTTTTCCAATTACGTTTCAGATGGAGTGGCGGCTGGGTCGAGGGAGAATGTATGTCAGTGAGTGAGTGGGCTGAGTGGTGTGGGTGCAAACTCTGGACTTTGTTTTGTTGTTTTGGCACACCAAAAAAATTGTCTGTTTGGGGGGGTTGCGCTGGGTTGTATTATGGATGGGCATGTATTTTGATGGGGAGGATGTATTGGAATGGAATGGAGACGTGGTAGTTTGACCAGTTGGGTGGGGAGGGTTTTTTTGAGGGGACAATACAGTACATTTGGGACTTTGGAATTTGGGATGGGTGTAATTTGGGATGGGTGTAATTCGTGGGTGAGTGGTTGAGCGAGTGGTGAATGTATGGGGATGAGGGCAGGGAGAATTAAGAACAAAAGATGTTTTTTGTGCCAAATACCTTTTTTCTTTTTTCTCGTATCGTCTGTCTCTTGGTGATGCATGATGGATAGCTCTTGGGGTGAGTGAGGTGATGATGATGATGATGATGGGTGTCCTCTAATCTGGAGTTGTGGTATATGAGACAAGTTTTCCCACCCCTTCTTCTTCCCCCTCCTATTTTTTTCTTTTATTTTTTTCTCCCGGCGATAGGGATATGGGGATAGAGAGTTGATTCTCAGACTCCTTTCGTCTCTCTCTCTCTCTCTCTCGTCTCTCTTCCTCCTTCTCGTTCTCCTCCTTTCGATTATTAGGCTTATAGTCAGTTATAAGTTAAGCTTCCCTGGTTTTAAAAAGCGGGGAAAAGCCGAAAAAAGTTTTAAAAAGTCTCTGCCTTAAAATCTCTTCTCTAATATTATAATAATAGCTTTATAACTCACTTAATACGAAAACAACTTTATTCTTAATACTCTTCTAGAGAGTAATAACGCTTCTAACCTCTGAGAAATCGTAGACAACTTTAATCGAAGTAAGGAGCGTATCTGACTTATCTTTAATACATACCTTACCGATTTTAGCCTCTTATATATTAAGAGTTTATTATAAGTTAAAACGCTACCTACTCTTAATAATAATGATGTTACAGATAAGAGAAGGAGGAGGAGGAGGAGATAGAGAGAAAGAAGGGAAGAGAGAGAGTTGAGAAGATAGAGTAGAGAAGATGGAGTAGTAGAGAGAGAAGGAGGAAGATAGAAGAAGGGAGGTAAAAACAAGGAGAGAAGTAAAGGAGAGAAGAAGAGAGGTAGATTAAGAAGAGGAAGTTTTAAGTATAAGAGATATAAAGGATATAGAAAAAGGTTAAAGTAAGAGAGAAGAATAAGGAGGCTCATAGAGAATACTTAATAGCTATACTTAAAGAGAGTGAACCACTATAATACTCTAGATAGAAAGGATTATAGAGACGAGGAAGAAGAAGAAGAAGAAGAAGATAGAGAGTCCTTAATCTCTAGGTAAAGAGGAGGGGGAGAGGGAGAGAGAGAGGTATTAGAATAGCTCTTTTTAAGACACGGACTTTTTAAAACTTTTTTCGGCTTTTCTTAGCTCTTTAAACCCCGGGGAAGCTTAACTTGTATCTGACTGTACTTCTTTTCTTTTATTTTTTATTTTTTATTTTTTATTTTTTATTTTTTATTTTTTGTTTTTTGTTTTTTATTTTTTGTTTTTTATTTTTTATTTTTTATTTTTTATTTTTTTTATTTTTTTTCTTTCTCTTTCTACTCTTTAAGCCCTTCTTCTTCTCCTTCTACTCTTCAAGTCCTTCTTCTTCTCCTTTTTCGTCCTTCTTTTTTATCCTTCTTAAGATAATATAATACGATACGATACGATGCGTATAACAGCGGTTCTCTTAACACCTATTTACTAGAAGAGTCACTTATGAGTTACTTATAACTCTAATTTCACGTTTTAGGTTTCAAGGTTCTTATATCTGATCTATTTTTTCTTCTTTCTTTTTTTTTTTTTTTTTTTTAAATAGAATAGAAAGAAGTAATTTATAGAGCGTTCTTAGAAGTTAGTAGTTATAATAGATAGTTGTGACCTAATAGAGTTATACGATAGAGTTATATAAGAGATGATATAATAAGGTTATCTAGAAGGTTTTTTATAGTTTTCTATATTACCTCGTTAGAGCTCCTCTAGAGCTCCTCTAGAGCTTCCCTAGGGCTTCCCTAGGGCTTCTATAAGGTTCTCTAGGGTTCTCTATTAGTTAAGTAGAAGAGAGGAAGAGTAGAAGAGAGGAAGAGAGGAAGCGAAAGATACTTATTCTATATATTTCCTAGATAGATATTTACTTATTACGCGTTTACTAATGAGGTCTACTTAGATAGAGGAATAAAAGTATTGAGAGGTAGGTAGAGTTAGAGAAGATAAGATAAGTGCGGAGTAGAGTGGAGTGGATACCTTGTAATTAGGAGCTTTGGAGGCCGGCCGGATAGCTTCTACTATGTGTTAGTTAGGTGGTTAGGGTGGGTGTGGTTGGTTTTGGTGGTTTTGGTGTTTTCGTTTGTTTTAGGCTGGGTTGAGGTGGGTTGTGAAGTAGGTTACGGAGGTTGTTTTTTAGAGGGGAGGGAGACGGAAGGGATTTATTATGTCGAAGCTTATTTGCTTTTTTAGGCAGGGGTCGGAGGTAAGGGGGGGACAGTATGAGTTTTTCGTATCCGGTGTATAAGGTGTTGAGGTAAGGAAAGGAAAAGGAAGAGTAGTTACTAGCTCGCGGTAGACAAGATAAGTAACAGTAAATAAGCTAACCTTAGAATAGCCCGTAACAAGCACAACTCAACACGAACCAAGTAAGAACTTCTTATACTTGAGAGTTCAGTTCATTAACATGCCCTCCGCATCCTATGGGCAATTTTCTGGTTTTTTTGCAATTTCTTTTCGTTGCGAAAATCTAGGCGGCGGGTTTTCGTAGGGTCGCGAATTACTGCCGCTTCTCTTGTCCACCGCGAGACTGGTACTATCCCCCTCTGATTACATTGTACGGTGCACAGACATATGCTATACTAAAATGATAGTGCGCAAATAATGTACTTAGGGGGGATAGTACTGGGAACATTCTGATAGTGGCCAGATTTGGAAACAAATGTGATGCAGTGACGTTCCGCTGGATAGAGTGGGGAGGAGAGAGTGAGAGCTTATGCAGCTTTGGTTTCGACAAAGGAGGTGGGGGATCAGGGGTGGGTTTGAAGGGTGATTTTTTTGGAGTTGAGAGGATATGTTTGAGGGGAGTGTATTGCGGAGAAGGTTGAGAGGTGTATTGATAGTTGTCCAGAGTGAGAAAGAAAGGTAGGCGGAGAGTGCATGGAGTTAGTTAGCTAAGCGAAAATAACGATGAGGTTGACGAGTGAAAATATTGTTATTCTTAATACAGGAATTAATCTCATTCCAAAAACTTATATTACTCGAGCTGATTGGGAAAGTTTGATAACTTGAAAGAGTTTACTAGACAGTAAAGTTTGAATTGGTACTTTACGAGAAGTTGGTTTGGTGTTGTAATTTTGACTGGAAGTTTTAGTTCCGTGAAGTGGTTGAGAGAATAGAGTCGAGTGGATTATTTTACATGGTTTTCGTCACTAGTCAGTTGAGCAATGGAAGAAAATACAAGATTGATGGAATATTTCTTAATTTCAAGAATAAAGGAAGGTTTGTTAGTAACATAATAATTGATAAACTTCCTTCAACTAGATGAACTTTATTCACTTCGGCTTTTGCATCTTGTTTAATTTATATAGGTATTAACAAAAAGTGACTTAACTTCAAATGAAGATTAATAGTTTGTTATATAAATAGTAGAATCTAGCTCTTTAATCATTTTTTCTCTCTCTATCTACTTTACTACTTATTATATTCTTTCGACTATAAATCCTTAGTTATATAAAATAGAACTCGCTTAGCTATATTTCTTTCTTAATAAAAAACTTACTAACGTACTTCTACTCTCTTCTTTCGTTTTTATAAGAAGGTTAGAATAAGATAAGCTATATATTTACTTTATTAACTATATATCTTTATTCTAACGAGGTTTACTCTATACCTCTTAATATATACTATGTAGTATTTTAGCTTTCCTCGCCTTAGTTAGCCTAGTACTTAGGATAGGATAGGCTACTTATCTAGGTAAGGATAGGAGAGGCTAGGCTAGATTAGGATTAAGGCTAGGCTAAGTTTAGTAGGCTAGGTACTCTAACTAGGATAGGAGTAGCTAGGAAAGTTCTAAAAACAGGATAGGAGTAGCTAGGTAGATAAAAAAAGAAGGCTAGGCTAGAGTAGGATTAGGAAGGTAACCTTCTAATTAGGACCTAGACTCTCTTTTCTACTTAAGACTCTCTTTTCTACTCGCCTTCTAGATATTAAGCAAAATTAGTAACCTAGACCCTCTTTTCTACTCACCTTCTAGGCTTTAAGTGAAATTAACTAGCCTAACTCTTCCTATCCTAGCCTCTCTATTTAGTAAGGAAAGGTAAGTAAGTACTATAGGATAGGAGTAGCTAGGAAAGCTAGAATTTAAGAATAAGAGAAGGCGAGATAGCCTTAAAATAGAGGTAGGAAGGAGAAGGAGCGTCGAGGTAGAATAGGATAACAGATTAGGCGGGGAAACCTAAAACACTAATACTATAGAAAACCTATTATATACCGACGTACTAAATCAGAGGATTTCTATTATAAAAACTCATCTATAACTCTTCTTTAAACTTATATAACTATAACTATTTAAAAACTATAAATAAATTAGAATTCTTCGGAATTATCATCATCGTAATAGTGGCTAAGCTGTGAGAGGGAGACTAATTTTTAGCTAGTCGCTGCTTAATATTTCTCCTATCGCTTCTAGCCGCTTATATAAATACCGCTCTAACCGGCTCAAAATTTCTCAATTATAGTATTCTAAATTAATACTAAGCTGCTATAAGAGTAGGAATCTAGCTTACAGGTGTATATATACTTTTATAGTCTAGAGTAGCTAGTGTTTTAGCTTTCCTCGCCTTATTTAGCCTAGTACTCTAGAGAGAATAGGCTATCTCTCTCTATTAGAAAAGGAGAGAATAGGCTAATTTCACTTATAAGCTAGGCTAAATTAGGTAGAAGAGATGCTAAATTTAGATAGAAGAGGTAAGAAAGACTAAAAGATAGAGCTAGGTAAGAAGAGGTGCTAGAGAGAATAGAATAAAATAGGAAGTATATAAGTAAAAAGTATTAAAATAAGTAAAAAGTAATAAAAAGTACTATTATTATAGACTAATTTAAGAAGTATTAAAAATAATAATATTATTAAAGCTGCTAAAAGACGAGATATTATACCTAAATTATATATTATTCTAGTTAATCACCTTTTTTCAGAGACTAAATTTTTTAGTCTAAAACGCCTAATCTCACTTATACTTAATTAAGAAGCGAAATTCCTTCTATAGAGTCTCTTCTAGAAGGCCCTTCGTTCTTATCTACGTCTTTAGAAAGAGAGGTAAGAAGAGAGGAGGTTTACTTAATTCCTCTTATTATAACTATTTAATAACGCTTTATCTCTAAGACTTCTAGGTCTCTTAAACGAGGTACTATAGCCTAAACCTTCTTTAGAGGTATTAGAGAAGCTATAGACTACTATTTAAACACTATTCTTAATAGCGTCCTCTTAGATCTCTTACCTCTTCTTTAAACCTTTTATACCTAGGTTACTAACCTTAGCCTCTCTTACTATAAGGCTTATACTAAGAAGACCTTATCTCCTCTTCTCTTAGCTTATAGTACTTACTTAGGGTATAAGGACGCTACTATACTCTCTCTAACCCTTCTCTCCTTTTTAAATACTATAAGAAAAATTTCTTATATATAGACTACTAAGGATGCCTTATTACCTAAAAAGATATCTTAAACTACTAAGTCCTTAAAGAAGATAATAGTAATAATAATAACCCTATCTTACTCTCTCTCTTCTATTTAGAAGAATAAGAATAAGAGACCTAGGCTCTTTATCTAAATCCTACCTAACTCCTTAGATAGAGTCTACTCTACCTATACTATTTTCCTAGTACTTTATAACCTAGGAATTAGATATAAAGACCTAGTATATAAGATACTCTTAGTTAATTCTAGCTTTACTATTATCTCTAAAGATAAAGAAGCTTTATAATCTCTTCTAATAAAGAAAGCTAGTATATAAACTCTTTTTAACACTACTAGAATAGAGCTTTTATAAGACTAGACGGCTTTTCATATTTTAAGTATCTCTTAAAAGGTAGAATTTATCTAGATTACTTAAGTAGGAGTAATTTAATTAACCTTAGCTCTTACTACTTTTAAAGTAGTAGTATTAGTAATTAAGGAATAAATCAGAGCTAACCTTATAAGAGTTTATATAGCTACTAGCTCTCTCTTAAATAACCTATTCTATACTACTTAAGTAGCCTTCTTTAAAGAAGAGGATATAAGAGACCCCTCTACTATCTTAAACGTAATCTTAATTCTAGGTAGTAGAGTCTACTTAAAGCGCCTCTTAAAGAAGTCTACTATAATTTAGTACTTAAAGTACTAGTAATAGTATAATACTTAGAATTATAATAAAAGCTAATAATACTACCTCTATAGTAGTACGAAATACTTAGAAGACTTCTATTCTTAGTATATTAAGTACTTTTAATATAAATTAAAGTGCCTATACTATAGTAGTCTTTATACCTTAGATAATATTATATATTAACTCTAGTAAAAAGCCACTAGATCTCTACCTTTAGTAGAGAATATAAGATCTATTTAATAAGTATACTCTAAGTAATAACTAAGAAAAGAAGACGATTTACCTTATAGCTTTATAGATATAGAAATAGACTATCCTATTACCCCTCTTCCTCCTCTAAACCCTTAGTTAAGTAAGGAGGCTATCTTAAATACTTCCTCTTCCTTACCTCTATACTCTATCTCTTAATATAAGAGCTTTAACACCTACCTTAATCTCTCTCTTCTATAAGTAGGTAAGGACTTCTTAAATAATATTATCTCTAAGTCTTATAAATTAATATATATAAGTCTAGTAAGTACTAGGAACTAGCTCTCTAACTTACGTACTCTAGATAAGTAGATATAGTTCTTATATAAGAACTATATATTTACTAAAGAGAGATTAACTATTAGATTATAAGATACTACTTAAACTACACCTGCTTTTTACTTATTTATAACTAGAATAAGAACCCTTCTTAAATACTTACTTTTATATAGAAAGAGGTAGATATTCTCTTAAGCTAATAATTACTAATCGTACTCTTACTTAATTACTAAAACCTTATTTATATTAAGATCACGCTCTTTTAAGGCCCTTTACTATATATCCTTAATATATATAATACTCCTCTAGACGCTAAGAGCGCTAGAGAGGCTATTAACCTTATCCTTAACTTAGAACATATTTATACTACAAATACTCTTATAGCTAGAGACTTAAATTTAAAGAGCTAGCTCTAGTAACTAGACTTCCTCGGCTAAGAAAGCACATAGTCCTCCCTACTTATTAGCTAGGTAGAGGATAGAGAGCTATAACTTTCTACCCCTCTTAGGATATAAATATATAACCTTAGTAATACTCTTAACCTTGCCTTTTATTCTAGTAACCTCTTCTAAAGAGAAGCCTTTACTAAGGTAGACCTCTCTTTTAAATATAGCTTAGATTACCTCTTACTTCTTACTTAGCTCCTATATATAGGAAATCTAATAAAGAAGGACCTACTTTTAAAGCTTAGTACTCTTAATACTAAAACCTTTAAAGTAACTCTTTAAAGTAAGCTTAAAATATAATAGCTATTTAAACTTATAAAGTAACTAAACACTGATTTACTAGAGGCCTTAGTAGGATTTATTACTAAGAGCGTATATAGCGTATACTTTTATAGTATTAAGTAAAGACTTAGTTATAAATTTAGACACTCTTAGTAGAATAAGGAGTATTAGATAGTAGCTACCGAGGCTAGGTAAGTACAAAGACGTAGGATAAACCTACGAGCCTTAAAGTCTCTCTATAAGAGTCTAAGATAGGAGATCTAGAAAGCAAAGAGAGAACACTTCTATAGTCTAATTAATAAGGTAATAAGTAGTAAAGACGTTTTTAAGATTTATAAGTAGTACTAAAGTACTAGGGTCTATAAGTCCCTACTTTTAAGAGACTTAGTAGGCTAATTAGGCTTTACTACTTAAGAAAAATAAAAGATCTTAGTATAAGAGCTACTTATAAATAAGGCCGAGGTTAGGGATATTCTATTTAATACCTTAACTACTACTTCCTAGTCTCTCTTATAAGCTAATCTTACTTTATATAAGGTTAAGAAATTAATCCTTAGTAAAGCTTTAACTATATTAAGAGAGGACGAGCTTATAATAGAGGTTTTTAAAGTAGCTTAGCTATAAATATTAAGCCTTATCTTCTTTTTATTTAAAGGCTATATTAAGATAAGCTTTTACTTAAAGATCTTCTATACTATTATTATTACTATTATTCTAAAGCTTAATAAGAAAGATAAATCTTCCTCTTAAGTATACTAGCTAATTATACTACTCTTAGTTCTTAGAAAAGGGCTTAAAAGGCTTCTTACTAAGTAAGTCTCTTAGATAGCTATTAAACACGCTATTTTAGGATAAAACTAGTTCAGCGCTCTTCTACTAAGAGCTACTATAGACCTTACTACCTACCTTACCTTTAATATTAAGTTAGCTCTTATAGATAAATAAGAAGCCTCTCTCCTTACTCTTAATATTAAAAGGGCTTTTAATATAGTACTCCTTAGCTACTTAATTAAAAGACTTAGAGAATAAGAATAGTTATACTACCTTATAGAATAGGTCTCCTCCTTCTTAACTAATAGATTTATAAAAGTAAAGCTTAATAGAGAGATAGGAGACGCTATCTTACTTAAATACAGCCTTTCTTAAGACTTGCCTATTTTATTAATCCTTTTTATATTATATATCTAACCTCTATTTAGGCTAGGAGTTAGCTTACTTCTAGTAGTATAGAGATTTAGCTACGTTAATAATATTAGACTACTTACTTCTAGACTCTTAAAGGTAGGGAATATTATACTACTCGTAGAATAAGTAACTAGTATACTTAAGTAGGGCATAGACAAGAGTATTACCTTTAATACTAAAAAGTTAGAACTTATCTACTTCTCTTATAAAAGAAAGTAAAAAGGAAGAGGGATTTAACCTCCTTCTCTTATTATAGTTAAAAGAAAGATAATAGAGCTTATAGAAGAGCTTTAGTAGCTTAGTATCTTCTTTAACCCTTATCTTACTTTTTATAGCTATATTAAAAGAATAGCTAGTAAAGCTACCTTTATAGCTAATACTCTTAAAAGTATAATAAATATAGTAAGAGGATCCTCTCTATACCTCCTAAAATAAGCTACTATAGCTTATATTCTTTTAATTATTTACTTTAGATATAAGACCTAGTACCTAGGCTAGATAAGGAAAACAGATAGTATAAGCCCTATAAATAACTAGATTAGCTATTACTTAATACTCTTAGATAGAGTAGTTATAAAGTGTACTAGAATTATCCTCCTAGTCTATAAAACTACTCCTACCTTAGTACTCTTTATAGAATCTAGCTTATTAGCTACTAAGATTACTCTTACTATTAAAGGTAGAGCTTTTAAAGCTAGAACCTAATATCTTAATTTAGCTTACTTACTTAAGTAATACCTAAATAACTCTTACTTAAAGGCTAGGCTTATTTACTAGTCTTCTTAACCTCTCTCTCTCTTAGAAGAAATTAATCTAATTTAAGACCTTCTATAAAATAGAGGTTTTAACTAATAAACCTGTCTTTTTAAAGTAGTAGGTCTAAGCCTTAATAGTAATAAAGAATCTTATAAAGCTAAATTCCTTAAATTCCTTACCTTAGTCCCTTCTATAGACTTAGTTATATTTACTAATAGCTCTTACTTAGATAATAAAAGTACTAGCGGAGATATATACCTTATAAGAGAAGGGGTTATATTAAATATAAAGCTCTTTCCTTTTAGTAAAACCTTAGAAATCTATAATATAAAGACAAAAGCTGCTCTACTTAGCCTTAAACTAGCTCTTAGATCCCCTTTTTAGTCCTTAGCTATAAAATGCTAGATTTATCTTAATAACCTTAAAGCTATACTCTAACTAACCTACTAGTCTTACGGCATATTATTGTAACAACAAGGCAGGAGTAGAGTAGAAAAGTAGTCTATTCGTGGTTATTAACGCGAAAACTAAAGGTAAAGAGCGAAGACAGCTCTGAACGATGCTAATATACGAAACCGAACAACGACATACGTCGGCTAATATAAAAGCCCGAACCCTACGAAGTACGTCCGAAAGCCCGGACGTACGTAACCTTCCTAAAACAGACAATGTAAGACAACAACTGCCGAAACCTTATATGTGGCAGGTACTCCCAGCTATCTAGGATGACGGCATGCCGTCACAATTATAAGAAACCTTTAATAAGGTTTTTAACTTTACCTAGCTATACTCTAGGAAAATTTAAATAAGATAGTGCCCTAGTTATATAAGAATCTATAGTAATATAATAGCTAACTAAGCTATAGGGAAAGTAGCTTACTTAACTCCTCCTTCTAGCTTCTACCTCTTACTTTATACTACTATACTTAATCGTAAGGCTAAGGAGATAGGAATTAAGCTTATAAATTAACTCTAGTAGACTACGCTCTTAGACACCTATAAGAGGCTAGGTCTTACTTCCTAGTCTTTAAAGCCTAGGACCTTTAAGCTACTAAGAAAGGTCCTAGCTTAGCTAATTATAGCTTATACTAGCTATAGAGACTTTATAGTATACTACCTTCGCTTCTTCTACCTTAATATACTTCTAGAGTTAGGGAACTGTAAATATAAGAAAGCAAAGACACAATTCTACCTACTCTTTTATAGGCTTATAAATAAGAAGGACCTAAGGCTATTAGCTAAGGCTAAGAGAAAGCCTTAACTCCTCTTTAAACCTAGGTCTAAGGAACTCTTTTATAAGGTCTATACTAAGACTAAATTCTTTATAAAAATCTATCTCTTAAGATAGTTTAATTACTTTATCTCTCTCCTCTCTCTTATACTTTTATATATCTCCTTTATCTTCTTCTAACTTATTAAACTATTTAAGAATAAGAGCTATTCTAAAAGTAGAGCTTCTCTTTAAACTATCTTTTATAAATTAGCTTACTCGTTTACGCCCTCTATAGCCTAGAGCACCCCTCTAGCGTCATTTGCCCTCCTTTAAGACTTTTTAAGAACCTAGACCACGCGATCTAGACTCCGTCTGACGTTAAATAGTAATAAATAAATAAATAAATATATTATTCTAGTAGATTAGTAATAACCTACTTACTTTCTAAGTCCTTTTAAATAGTACTAAATTAAGTGCTCTACTAGGTACTTAATTTACTATAGTAAAACCCCTGTTTTTAGGTACTAATTAGAGACTACTTCGTCCTAGGTATAATAATTACTATAGATTTTATAAGCTACTAGGGTTTTTAGCCGATTTTTATAGAGGTTTCTTTTACTTCTACTATAATTATTATACCTAAGACGAAGTAATATTATCTGCTTTTCTTAGGTAGTACTACTCTTACTAAATCTACTAATAATACTATAAATAATATATTTAAGGCTAGTATATACCTTGCCTAGCCTCCCTTATAGGCTAGGAAAGGCTACTCTAATACCTCGGATAGGAAAGGATAGGCGGAACAAATTTCGGAATAGGATCGGAGTGGCTAGGAGAAGTGATATATTAGGATAGGATTAGGCGGGATAGCCTTAAAATAGAGGTAGGAAGGAGAAGAATCGTTAAGGTAGGATAGGATAACAGATTAGGCGGGGAAACCCAAAACACTGAGAGTAGCCTAGACTTAGATTTTAGAATTTGAATCTACTTCTCTTATAAAAAACAACGAGAGGACAAAAGGTTAGGATTCAACAGCAGTAACACATCAGCAGAATTTGAGTCTTCGGCAAACTTCCTTCATTCAGATTAATTTTCAAATTCTAGTTAATACATCTTTATCTTTAAAGAAAACATGACATAATATCTTGTCTCCATCATCCCTGCCATTCAAGTCCTATACTTCGGAGAAGAGGGTAGGTCAACGATGTCGGCGCTGAGACCGTCGTTGTCGTCGTCGCGGATCTAGAAGTCGAAGAGAGAAGACGGATACTTTCTCATATGGTTCAACACAATACTTCGCCGTAAGATTTTAGTACGCTTGTTCAAAGTTCATATAACACTATTACTTCACATAGAAAGATTCTAACTGGTCCTTAGGTGAATGGCTAGAAGTAATTTTTAATCGTTAGTATCTAAATTTTACCTTTTGAGAGGATTACTATCGTTGAATTACATATCTTCGTTTGTATTTTGAATCATTTTTTGAGATGAGGGAGCGTAGAGAGTGAAGAAAGGTTTTTTTAGAGAGTGTAGATCTAGGAGTGGTGAGTAGATGTGTAGGAGTGAGGCTCTGGATCCTCTCTAGAGTGATTGTTCTGCTGGATTCTTTTCTTTTTATTAGAAGAGTAAACGGGGGTAGCAGAGAGGATTATATAGGTTGGAAGGCACCAGGCGGTGAAGGGAGGCGAAATAAGAGAGAATTGGCAGAAGGTGGATATTGAGAGTGTGGCTGAGAGTACGTAGATAGATGATAATCAGAAAAGTGATTACTAAGGAGCGGAACATAAGATTATCCAAACATTGAAGTTGACGACGATGGCTGTTGTGTCTTAGTACTTGTCTACTTTACTGTACAGCCCGCTTCTGGAGGATAAGTTTTGTTAGATTTTGGTTTTGGAAATGAAGATACCGGGGGCTATTCAATTTGGGAGTTGAATTCATCTGAGTGAAGTATATTCGTCGACTTCTTACTTGCTATCGAATGTTCTCTTACCGTCGAATTTTACTTTTTCGTTCGCGCAGATTTGAGAGTTAGGCAGTTGAGAGTTGGAGAAATGTAAAGAAAGGAGTAGGAAAGTTAAATTTTGAATTAGAGTCCAAGTTGCTCCTAAGTGGTCTGTTTGAGTAGTAAGCGTTATAGTATTGATTGTAAATTATTTCTAGTCGTCTTTGCTTTTCAATTTTGTAGTGGTATGAATAGCGTTGGAACTTGGATTATGTAAAATGTGAAAGTTGTGAAGCTGGCTGGAATATATTGTGTTTAAGTAAAGTTAATTCATAAGAATTCAGTACCTTTGTCAAAAGCGTAAGAGTTTTAATTTAATGGTAGCAATTCCCTATCCGTTTTAATCAACTGCCACTTAAGAACTTCAAAGGAGTAGTTGCAAGGTTTAGGAGCTAAATTCTTTTTTTCGGTTTGTCTAAACTTTAAAGGGACAGATAGTTAGGTAGAAGTTTAAAGTATAACTCAAGGTTTTTCCTAAAGATGTAGCCTATTACTAATCAATCTACTCTTTCTAAACCTTTATTTACTTTTAGTAGAATAAATAAGGTAGAGGTCACTAATATAATTCTGTGTTTTTTATAAGATAAATCTAAATTTATTAACTTTTAAGAATAAAAACCTTATTAGCAAACCCCTATTTCTATCTAAAGAATACCTAGCTTAGAAATTACACGCTACTCTTCTCTATTTAGTACTAGCTGCTTAGTTTCTTTCCTACGTACTCACTAATTCTTATATATATAAGGGATTCTATCTAAGACAACTCAGTACACCTATCATAGTATATTTTCATGTTATCGGTTTAATATTTTAGAAATCTTATAACTTCGTAGAGTTCTTGGAAATATATTTTATCTCCTCGCTTATCTCTAAAATCTCTAAAACTATATTCTCTATCTCTTCCGTCCTACTCAAGTCAGATATATAGTATATATCGTATAGAAATTTTCTAAGAGACTCTACATCTATATCGATTATAAAAAAGATCGTTATAGTGCTTAACTCAAACTTGAAAAAGATCTTAGAAACTATTCAAAGTAGGTCGACTTTACTTAGCGTAGTAAAAAAGATATAAAGTATAAAAACTAACTCTAGAGAACCAGAGTAGGTCTTAATATAAGTCTTTAGACTTCCCAGCGAAGTGAGACATGGCTGTCTATAAACATACTTCGAAAAGATCGAAACTCCACAAAGAGATAAGCAACAGCTTAAATGTTCATGTTATAAGAAAAATTTAACTTTTGCATTTCCGTAGAGCATAGTACCTGAAAAACTCTCGTTTAAAGCCCGACCATTCTCGCGTCTACCACCATATGTTTTGTGTGATGCGTTCAGAGGAAAAACTGTAATTTAAGTGGAAATTGATGTTGATAATAAATTCCAATTTATGTTCTCTTTCTCTTGATGATCATGGAGCAAGCTGATGAGTGGAACCTGGTAAACCACCATAATTGGCTTGAATATTTTCATTTTGGGACTTTCACGAGTTGGCGCTATTTAACCCGCTCGGGTGATGTAACATACCACACAATAACTCAACTTTAAGCTAGGAGTTGGTGGGTGTTGGCCTCTCGTTGAAGTTGAGTAGTGAATGCAACTAGCGTGTAAACTCGTGTGATGCTAACTTAAGAATAGATTTGAAGTTGCTTCCCCTAATACAAGCTATATTACACGGAGAGGGTCTATTCAAACGCACTGAGAGTCCATGGTATAATGCTTGCCTTAGAAGAGTTCAAAGCGCATAGGAGGGGTACAAGAGATCGTAAAGCTCCACTGATCCCAAAACCAAGGCAAACCTTAAATTATATGAAAGTATGACTTGATTTCGACAGCAAGTTTGATAATCAATAAACGTGCTTAGTTCTGATAACATGTTCTCCCTAAACTTAGCTGAGGTGAAAACAGGTTGTGATGTTTACGTGGACTAAGTATAATGTTAAGAAGTACATAATAACAATGTTTACTTAAGATAGAAGAACCGAGTCCGGAATAAGATCTCATAATATGTAAGGGTAATATTAGTGTTCTGTAAAATTAGTTTTCCCTCGTTTTTGTTCAACTCTTTAAAAAACAATAAAGTCAAATATATATAATTACAAGAATACAAGTCTTTTAATTATTATAACATTTTACATAGTGCTTTATTTTCTAAGATATCTTAAAAGAACATAATATAACCTTACTCTCGAAAGTAGATGATACTCAACTGCAGACACATTTTTAACATCTCACAGTTTAACTTATAGGACTTCGTGTTCTCATTCACTCTAAATCTAAACATTATCTCTTTGAATATCGAGTGCTAAAAGTCTGGAATAATTGAATTGTTTGAATATAGTAACATATAATTTGTTTATTTTATGTCTTGTGTAAGTGTCATATTTTTAACCTTAATTGCTCAACACTTGTTGTATAATTTAATTAATTTAATGACTGACGGTCTTACCAAAGGGAATGCCTGCGTCCAGTTAAGTGAATCTTACTTTGGCTCGGGATGGAAGTGAGTGAAGTATTCCATTTCCTGGATTCCATTTTTCTATATACAATTAAGCAATTACCACCGGTCCAACTATATTACAATCCCCTTTCATAATTCATATCATCCGTGACCCCATAGCAGGGCGTTCAATGACTCCCCCTCCTCGTAGTTCCCTTCAAAAATCCCGCCTCCGTTTTCAACGAGACGACTTCTAGCCTCGATCTCCACATCCCCTCCCCTCGCATTTCCACCAAATACCTCTTGGCTTTCTCCCAATCATAAGGTGGTTTGCAACAACCGCGAGGAATAACTTTACTACACCTCGATGTAGAAATACTGAATGAATTTCCCATCCTCACAGCACTTCAATCCTTCACCCCACCAGCCTCCTCGACCTCTTCAAAATCTATCAGAACACCCTCCTCCAATCCCTCCTCCACAACTAACACTCTCCTTTCCTCCTCTCCCTTCTCCCTTAACACCAACGCATACCTCTTACACGCCAACGCTCCAAAGAATTGCACCCCGGTAACTACCACACAAGCGACCGTAAGTAACACCTGACTTGAAGTGACAATCTTCGTACACCCATCTTCAGAGCGAGAATTCAATGGTGTTTGTTCAGATTTCAGACATATGGTGTCTGAGATTTTAAAGTCCGGCACCCCGTTGAGAAGGAGGACTCTTATTAAGTTGCTGAGAATGCTGTCTCCCAGGAGGAAGTTCGAGAATATTTGGAGGGTTAGTGCGTCTTGCTGTTTGGTTATTAGTATGAGATACGTGAATGAGAGGGAAAGTATGGAAGGGAAAAATAAGTGCAGAGAGAACACTGAATTCCGGGTGAAACTTACTCTTATAGCACCGATAAATCCGAAGAGTGAGAATATACTCGAGACATGTAGGTACCACCCAAAAGTTTGGGTGAGACCGAAAGGATCTTTCAGTTCATCATAAGATTGGGAAAGGAGTATCAGAGAAACGGTATTTGTAGCAAATGTCGTGAGTGCCAGTGCCAATGTAAGTTTCCTATTTTCGAGTGTAAGCAAGAATCCATCGTTGGTGTGGGACGATTACTCACTGGGATTTCGAAGATCGTGCCATTTTATGTGGAGAGCTGTAAGCAAGGGAGGATTCTTCAGCGTTGGTATTGAAGAGTCCAAACACAAATTTTGACGTGAAAAAGATTTCTTTTAGATGAAAAGTGAGAAAGCTTCACCGCATAAGAAAGCGGATGTCTTTTGATGATAAATCTCCCTGCAACCCTTGCCTGGTTACGAGGTTACTTGCCAGTGGTGCGTGAGAGAAAATCCTGGTTTGTTTATCGCCGAACGTTCCGGAGACTCGGGATGTTTACACGCCACACGAATGAAACTCTCCTAAAAGAATCTTTTATGTTGTCGAAATGCTTGGGAATTAATTCTGCAGTTTGGAAAAGTGACAAGAGGGTGTTTGGAAGTTTTGAGGGAGAAATGTTTTGTTTATTGATCGAGATCGAGATGCTTTTGTTGCGGATATTCCGGAAGGGTTTCTTGGCATTCTTCGGTCCCTGGGAACTTTTTGATGCCGAGCGCGATGACGGGTTTAAGAGGAGATGCACTGTTGTGATCAAATTAAATGCAAATAACTTTAAAAAGGTTTTTGTTTTCAAATCGAGATTTGATAAAGGAAGAATAGGGGGAAAATTAAAGGATTATGATCATATCGAAGTCGCCCGCTCTGATAAGCTTCTTGCATGAGATTCCGGACTTTACTCTGCGTACACCCCCTAGAATTCTGACACAATTTCAAAAGTCCTACGAGAGAATCTAGAAGACTTGAGAATTCGATTTCCCGATTCTTCCAAACCTAAACGTTGTCGCCCATATATTATAAAAGGCAAAGGTGTACCTAGAGGAAAGTCCGGCTCTCTTGCCATTTCCCTGCCGCGAGCCATCGTATTCAAAAGCTAATCTGGAGACAGAAAGATCTTTGGCATATACATAGCTTTATATCTCTCCCGCCCTCAAATACGCATTTATTTCTCTGCATTTAAAAAGGACTGGGACTTCTTGCAGCTCATCAGCCTCATTCTAGTATGTCTAAAGTTACTGTTGCTGGCCCAGCTCTAGTGCATGGGAAAACTATATATTTGAGGAATGGAAGGAATCTCACATTCCAATATTATCCCACAACCACCACTCTCTATCTTCAAATCCCAGAATCATCCTGCTCAAACCTCTGCTTTGGAACATACTCACCCCAAGCAGTACAAGCATCATTCAACAAAGCCGGCCCATCAATCGTAGCAGCGATATCACTCTCCCTCTCCACAAACTAAAGCGCGAACCCTTGAGAAGCATGTCATGCGATATGGCAATGCATTAACCCAAGTCCTATATCTCATTAGCATCCGATCTCATCTAGGATCAAATTTCAAATCTCCGAATTAAATCCGCCTTTCGTTTGCTCAACAACACCATTATGGAACGGGTTTCGAAAAAGGAACACCAAAAAACATACCCATTCAACGTAGCCGTATCCCTCCTCGACGTTTTCTCTAAATTCAACGACGTAAGATACGGAACGAAAACCCCATACCCTCGAGCAAGAACATAGAATTCATGGCCGTGTAAATAAATAGGATGGTAAGCACCACCATTACCGGGTCTTGGATCACGAAGTATACCCACTACTCCAATTAGTAAAATGATGGAATAGAAGGAGTGAAGGCTGGACGTACTTGGTTCTGAGCAACAACATCAACAATATTACTATCAGTCGGATATACACTCCCTCCATCATCAACAATGTGAAGCGTGGGTTGTACCCAGTCGTTTTCCAGGCATTTCATATTAACAGTCCAATGGAATTTAAACCCATTCCAAACCTCATAGGTAAACCCCAGCGCCAACTCCTCCTGACTATACGCCGCACCAACCGCAATTTTCAACCAAGGAACCAAACTTTCCTTTGGCTCATCGCCACGAGAATTGCTGATATCATACGCCGTACTCGTATCCGCGCCTTCATATCGAATAGTACCAAGGACATCATCTGCCTTGTCGTTGGAGATGAAATTACAAGATGTTTAGAGGAGTGATCGAGGCCAGAAATTCCCAGAGTCTTGGTCCGCGGTGACGATGATATCGTAGCGTTGACCGGAGGCGAGAATAACATTCGTAGTATTGTAAGGAACGATGGGAACGAGATTATTAGCGATAATAGTGAGCATATGTTTATCAATCGTAAACTTGATATACCATATCCATCCGCCTGACTACCCACAAGTCTAATGCGATATTTCTTCCTAGCCAGAAAACTAGTTTCATACATTTTCCCACCTCTGATACAAGCAGCATCAGTCGATTCGTCAAAATCAAAAGTATTACTCCCATTAATAAGCCCATTCTGCGTCGCAATTTCCAGACCGTAAATCCCAGAGGATTTCCACGCATCAAAGGCTGAAGTGTGGGATCAATCTGTTAAAAGCGTAGTTCCGAGATCTTCATCGTAGTTCGCAATTGACGGGCCGTTGATGATTCTTCCTCCCGTCAATCCCTCGGCTGCTTGGAGGGAAAGGTGTGAGTGGTACCAGGTCTGGATAATTTCAGTATTGGGGTCGATTGGTGGATTTTTAAGGATGGATCTACTGTTCCATATTGTTCCGCGCGGAACTTGTAGGTCATTGATTTTCCCGGGGCGATTGGGCATTGGGTTACGCCTGAAACTCCTGTTTTTTTGTTAGATGTGAACGGACGAGGGGGGGGGGGGGAAGTACCGTCGTATTGGTTTGAATTAAGCTGTCTAATTCCGTGCCAATGGATTGCGGTTCTATAAATCACTCCAGTCAATAAGTGTGCCCAAAGCAGAGTTTCCTGACCATTCTCCATACCCAATATATATTAGTTCATTACTTACATGGATAATAAGATTATCTCCCCAATCCGCGGTGATGATTGGACCCGGATAACTCCCATTGAAAACCCAATACCTCTCGAGAATCTCCGCTAGGCGCAAGAGTGACACGCAAGCCAATACTGAAATGATTATGAGTTCCAGACATGATTCGGGTTCAAGGTTCAATCTACTTCTCTAGTTACTCCAGTCGGGAATAACGGTACTATAATCAGTATTATTATCGTAATCCCCCTAACAGTTCCTCGAGGTCGCTGTATGTTCACAACTCGCGCGAGGCAGCAAATTATTTTCCTTTGGAATCCCAAGCACAAATGAAAATGCAAAAAGAGTGGAAGTAACAATTAAACACTTCATATTTAAAAAGAACGTGGTCGGAACAGAGTCCGAGAATGAGAGTTAGGCCTAAAAAAGACGTTACTGCCCCAAGAAATCAGAAGAAGTCACCGTATACTTATACAGCAGCCCTCAAGTTGGCCATCAACATCAACTCCCAATGCGAATGCTCATCCTTACGCACTGGCCATTCCCCGCATAATTATTAGGTAGGGATCAAAGACCTCATCGAGCACGTTCAGAAAAAGTAACGAATCAAAGGGAAGCTGTAAACAGAGGAAAGCAACAATTCTATCATGCAAACATTGAATGTGGTGACGAATCTTGGGATGAACTGCCCTAAAGAGCCCGTTCAATCTCGGCGAGGAAAAGGGGGCATGAAGACGCGTGTAGTAAATCGGGATAAAGCTAAAAAGAGATGAGTTCCGAGATCTCTGGAACTGCCCGTGGCGCCATGTGGGCTGTCCCACTCACGTCGCCAGTACTGATGACGGGGATGCCTTCGAAGAACGACTTGTTTTCAAAGGTCTAGCGACGATTGTTAAAGGTCAAATTGTAGAAGTTGAGACTTAATTCTCATTGGCCCGTTGAATTGTTTGTACTCAGCTGAAAAGGACAGAGGAAGCGAAGTCAGTAGGACGACAGCGAGAACAAGGAAGTTGAATTCCGACTTCAGAATTAAATTTTCTCTGTTGTGCATTGGAAGCAAGCACAAAGATGTGTTGATGAGATTCGTGTGGTTGGGGGTACAGCATTACACGCTTGAAGTACGCCGCAAGAGTCACGCCATGAGAGTTGCCCGAGGCTTTCTGTCCAGACGTACAAAGCTCATATCCTCAATTGAAGTAACCCCATTCGTCGTATTCGTACCACTGCTGCTGTATCAAGTGAGACTCGAGTGAGGTTGTCTGACTTGTAGGCGAATGGATGATGCGGAGAGCTGACTAGAGGAACCAAGAATTCGGGATGCTCAAGTACAACGATATCCAGTCCAGACCGGCCGACAACATGCGCTGCACATGAGTTTGTACCCGTGCCAAAACCGGTTGTTTGGGAATGAATCGATGAAGCGGGAAGTATATAATAAGGTTGGCCGGTTGAAACTCAATTCTCTACACCAAGTTAGTTGAGCGGGAGCCGTCAATGGTGTTTCGAGAAGAGTTTTGAACACGGACTGGCAAGAATAAACACCGCCATGGATGCTCGTAAAACACACCGGTAAGCAGACATAAATTTAGTGGAATACAACCTCCCCGGCATTATTTTCCCTGGATTCTAGACACAGGAAAAAGCAACATGAGAAAAATGATTCGCTCGAGGTCAGCATACCTTAGCTCAGCCTTGGTAAATTTTCAGGTGTGTGTAAATTCATCTTCACCGCGACTAATTGTGTTCGGTATCTTGACGGTGAACCATATTTGTCTAAAAGTCTCGGTGATTGTTAATTGGCTATTTATTTCGAAACTGTTTCGTCTCAAGTTGACATTTTGGCGTGTGTCTTGCAGGACGACCGAGGCGGAAGAGTACCGTAGCAGGGGGTGCTATTGTTGGACAATTGCACTCTTATTCGCCTCGGAAGTACCTCATGGCATCTCCATCTCTCTGCGCCCTCTCGAGTCTCGGCTTGTCCAAAGAAGCTGTTTCTGCCGTCAGCATTGGGGGCAGGCTGACAGTACAGACAGCCGGTACTGTATAAGCCTATCGTACAGATGACCCCGATGCTCAGCAGCTGTTTGCCAGAATGAATGAAGCCGATGGCTGAGGCTTGAATCGGCTTGGGAAAGGAGGAGGATTCCGAGAGAACGAGGGCAGAGTTCCCCGTCGCCTCAGGGTAAGGCGAGGCACCTCTCTCCATCACCTGGTGCAAAGGGATGAGGTTGACTGGACTGGCGGTTATATCCATCACAAAGAACCAGTTCCAGCTGGGAAGGTGGATAAACTTTGTTGCGAAGCGGAGATCGTATCGGCCGCTTGGCCTCACAAAGGGGTTATCGTACCACAAGGCTTCTAGAAGGATGCCTCTTTCTGGTGGCGAGTGTATGAGGCAAAGAGTTGGGAGAGGGGCTTTTCTCCATGTGTATCTTGAGGCTTAATTGTAGAGGTAATTCATAGTCTTTGTGCTGGTCATTGGTGTCGAGATTGAAGGCCTGGCTGAGTTGAGTGGAGGTGTGGAAGTTTCGTGGTGAAGGATCGGTTTGATTGCTGGTGCAACAGAACTGTAATGTACCTTCGTACCAGATATTTGCTGCAAAGGCTAGAGCAATTAGGAAAGAGTCTCCGAGAGGAGATGCTAGAGAGGAGATGCTAGAGAGGAGATGCTAGAGAGGAGATGCTAGAGAGGAGATGCTTGAGAGGAGATGCTACTTTAGAGAGGCGAGAAATAGTAAAGGAAGAGCTAGCAATGCGTAGACACCGCAATAGAAAACAATTCAGTTCAATTGCCACCGTAATTCGCACGTAGCATACAATTACCCAAAAAGTGATAGCAAGTAGGTACCAACACACTCGCCGAGTGGCTGTCGTTTTTGCTGCTGTGCGGTGTTCCATTGCTGCAGTCCCTCAGTGAAGGAGGTCCTAGTGGTTCCCCCTTGCTAGCGTTGCCTCATTAGGCCATTCTTCAACCTGGACCTCTCTCCGCTCCTCTCACCCTCTTAGCCCAAGCCTGGCACTGGTTTCCGTATTCACGACTCCGTGGTACCTTCATCCCTTCCTCCAGACTCCTCCAGACAAAGCAAAAATCCCCACGCACCGCACTCTCGCTCAACCCGCCAGCCAGCCAGCCTCGAAGCGTGGTGTCTAGTCTCATTATACCGCTTGTGGCCCAACGGTGTATATCCCGTACGTCTGATAGCCAGTGGTCCCTCTGCTGCTCGCTGTTTCTTTGCACCAGCTCCTCTACAGCACCACCAAGCATCCGCACCCCTCGCGCACTCAACGGCCCTCTTGGCCATCACCCGCAATCCCACCGCACCACTGTACCGCTTGCCCAACATTCACCAAGGAGGAAACTGGAAACTGTTTGGGAAATTCCCGTGGAAACCTCGATTCCATTGACCATCCGGCCCTGTCTCTCCATTCGCCATCGCCCATCAATCCAGAACTCGGTCTCATTTCCATAACCAAGCAGCGCTGGTACTTGCCTTCGCGTCTTGTCCACGAACACCGCGTTGGCTGTGGCTTTTGCTTCGCCCAACCTCGATTTCTTCCCTGACGACCACGAAAGCGGCCAGTCGTGAAGTTTATGGAGGGCCAACCTTCCTCTGCTAATTCCCAATATCAATATCAGTCGGCACAGTGGTCGCGACTGGTGCGGCGAAACACACTCGCAGACTCGGTTCCCTCTCCATCACCGAGTATTGCTTCTTCTCTCCAACTCCCTACCCCACAAATCGATATCCTTCCGATTCTCCTCCCGCAGCATTCCTCCTTCCACCAAGCACAGCTCGCACAGTACAACCGCCTCATTTCCTCAGCGAGAGCGACACGTCTACAATCTTCGCCTCTCCCACCTCTACTTTCCGCTCAACATATTCAGGCTGTGCCTGGTCCACGATCCGGCTCAAGTGGCGGCAATACGGCAAGGAATACGAAGCCTGGTTCTCGGGGTGGTCATGGGAATAAGGAACCTCGCAAACCTAGTAAAGGCGAGCGCGCGCTCATAACAGAGCAGGAAAATCCCGCTACCATGCCGGGGAAGAAGTTGGACATGACCAACCAGTTACCCCCTAGACCACACATACACCATCAGAATACGAGCCTTTCCCATCAATCTAGCTCTGTTCCGTCTACACCCCATCAACATGCACGAAAGTTTTCCTTTGAGTCGAGAGAACCCTCTCCCAATGCCACAAACAATCACTCTCCACGCTCAGCGTATTCGGAGTCCAACATCATACTTCCATCCGCAAGAGTGCCACCGCCCCGAGGAGGATGTCGTTACGAAACCGCCATGGCTCACACGAAGCGAAGAATGCCATATAGCATTGGGAGCGAGAGACTGGAAAAACAGAATGCGGCAAGTGTCAAGAGCAAACTATCAGAAGATGAGGAGCGAAGTGTGTCTAAAGATATGCGAGAATTATACGATCGATTATTACCCACCCCCGCCAGTGAAGAGCGAAGGAAAAAGCTGATTGAGAAATTGGAGAAGCTGTTCAATGGGGAATGGCCTGGACATGACATCAAGGTGCACGTATTTGGATCATCGGGCAATTTGCTTTGCACAGATGAATCGGATGGTCAGTGTTTATTGTCAAGGGATTTTGATTGACGTGCTAATTGGATGGTAGTGGATATATGTATAACAACGGATGCGAAAGAGATGGAGGGTGTCTGCCTGATCGCAGATCTTCTCGCAAGGAGTAAGCGCAAATCAGCTATTCAACAGCTATTCAGATCACTCCAACTGACATTTTACCTTAGATGGGATGGAAAGGGTTATTTGTGTCTCAACCGCCAAGGTCCCCATTGTCAAGATATGGGACCCCGAACTCCGCTTGGCATGCGATATGAATGTCAATAATCCCCTTGCCCTCGAAAACACTCGAATGATCAAAACCTATGTCCTAATTGATGACCGAGTGCGGCCTCTCGCTATGATAATCAAACATTGGACAAAGAGAAGGATAGTGAATGATGCTGGTATGCATAATCCGTCCCAGAAGCTTGGAAAGTGGCAATGGTTTTAACGTACAAACAGCTTTTGGTGGCACGCTCAGTTCGTACACTTGGATATGCATGATTATTTACTTCCTTCAAACACGAAATCCCTCCGTATTACCAGCACTCCACCAACAATCGCATATGAAGCTTCCTTCCAAAGACGGTCACGAAAGTGCTTTCGCAGATGATTTAGACGCGTTGAAGGGGCAGGGGACGAAAAATAAGGAAACACTGGGAGAGCTCTTGTTCTCATTTTTTCGATTTTATGGTTACGAATTCGATTACGAAAAGCAGGTGGTTTCCGTCAGGAATGGGAAGTCGAAGACGAAAATCGAAAAGAAGTGGCATCAGGCGAATAATAACGCACTTTGTGTTGAGGAACCTTTCAATGTTGGACGGAACCTCGGCAACACAGCGGATGATACGTCGTTCCGAGGATTACATCTGGAGATCAGGCGCGCTTTTGACCTTGTCTCACAGGGGAAACTAGAAGAGTGTTGTGAGCAGTTTCAATATCCCAAAGAGGAGGAGAGAGTCTGGGAGAGACCGCCTCCTAAACCCAGGCCTGTGCTGCGTAGTACTTCGCAATCAACTCGAGGGAGAGGTGGTAATCGAGGTGGCGGTGGACGACATAACAACCAAAACAATCGCAACAGTAACAACAGCAATCGAAGAGCCTCAAGCGCAGGGTACGACAGCAATGCGCCCTACAATCCCGGGGCACTTCCCCCGAACATGACAGCTCAGGATATATGGCTCCAACGCCAGGCGCAAGCTCAGTTGCATAACGATTTATATACGACGTACTCCGTACTACAAGCACAGGAGAACAGTCTGCGCCTTCAGTTATATAACCAATCCCAGGGTTATTTGCAAGCTCAGCAGAATCAGGCCTACGCACAGTCACAACAGGCTCAAAGTACATCTGGGTCAAGAACAGACAGTCGCTCCGATCGAAATCGAACGAGTTCATTTGACCAACCACCGCTCACAGCGCCTCTTCGACCGGACATGTACTTTTATCCAATTGGTTATCCAGGCTATGGGTATCAGACTCCGAGTACCAACCCTTCTTCCCCATCTCTCAGCGCCGCAGTCCCTGCTGGTGAGTTGAGGAGGAGTATGCATAGATCAAATGCCGCCAATGGCGTTGGCCTAAATGGTCAATCGAGTAGTTCACTCCGATCGCATTCGCAACCTGCTGTCCGGTCTTCTACTGGGCATATGTCAGTCCCGGGCACTGGACATCCAAACCCTGGGCTTGGTGTTTATCAGACCGCAAGGCAGCCAAATGGTGTTCCAATACCAAATTTCATCGCTGATGAAAACTCCGAGCCAGTTGTTCCTGTTACAGCCACCACACCTCCAGCGGAAGATACCCCCAAAGAATATGTCGGCTACTATGTTAATCAGACTCGGCCGAATCCTATGCGAAGAGAATCTGCTTTGGCTATACCAGCTTTTGGTGACCTTGCGCATGGTGGCCGTCGGCGCCTTTCCACGGATCAACTCCCGCAATCAATACTCGATCGACTCAAGCGACCGTCCCGTTCTCCATCTCCACTTGGACATGACCGTTCATATTCCACTGGTGGGCCACATTCAATACCGTTGAACTCGATTCAATCTCAACATGGGGTTTCGAGTTCGAATTTACGAGCCTTGAATACCCAGGCTCCTATCGTTGTTAATGGTTCCAACGTACCTGCTCCTGTTTCGATCCCCAATTGGCAAGCTTCGGTTAATGGAGCAATTATGATTGATGATCAAGGGAGCGATATTGCAGTAGGTTCACTGGATTCAGCTTCGCAAACATCTGGAATGACGAGCGAGACACCCGAAAGTGATGAAGATTTGTCTGGACAAGTAACACCCAGAGATTCCCGATCTGAGGGGCCATCTGAGCCTTTGGTAGTCAATGGATCTAACTCGCAGGGTGTAAGCATTCCCAAGTCACCGGAGACCCCAGTTAAACAAACCAATGGTCGAATTGTTGCTGAAATACCCCCACGCTTGTCACCAAATTCCAGAAATCGGTTAGCAAGACAAAATGGTGGAATGTCTCCTCTTGACATTGGGGTTGGTCACCATGATAGTCTGCGTGAAGAGCTACCCCATCTATCTCCAGTTTATGAAACTCGAACACCTTCTCCTACTGCGAACCGAAAATTTGAACCAGGCATGGAACGAAAGAGTGGCTTTGTTTCTATGAAGATCACTGGTGATAGTAAAGAGATCAATCGAACTGAGCAGAAATCAGACAAGTTCGAAAACAAGACCGAACCAAAGACTAGTTTTACCAATGGAATTCAGGCCAAGCAAACCGCCACGCTTCAAAAACCAAATGGGCACACAAGAGCATCAAAGAGCGAAGGTGGATCATCTGGTACCTGGCAAAAGATTCCAAAGGGCAAGAAGAAGGGCAATGCTACAGACATGAAGAGTTCTTTGAATGGACAACCTCAAAGAGAGAAGTTACCCAGCAATGAGTCTGAACGAAAAGGTGGTTAGGCATGGCCTATATATTTGGAGGCATACCGACTTGCAACCTGAAAAGGTTTCTTCGGTCACATCGCCGCGTCAGCGACGATCCCAGCCTCGAATACCTAGCTCCAATTGAGCATTACCCGGACATTCGCCATTATAGGACTCGCCAGCCAGCCGCAAGACCTTGCTTCATTACTTTGCACTTCTTCTTTTCAGTCTTCCTCAGATTTCAAAGTCAGTCTTCTCTGTTTCTCGAAATACGGAGCTATAGGATGGGTATATTTTCAGCAATTTCGACATCCCGAGAACTTTTTCATTTGTCGTCTTCATTTGCCGTTTGAAAAGTTTGATGAACAGTAAACGTTCACTATAGGGAGGGTTGATAGGCCATGAGGCCTATCTAACAAGAGTTGAATTGTTTTGTTTTTGTAATTGAAGCATTTGCAGCGGTTTCATACGGGCTGGTTTTGAGATTTTCTTTGCGTTTGGGACTTGGGTTTGGTCTGGTCTTTGATATACATTGCATGCATGGGGTCTTCAACTGGCATTACATTTCTGCGTACAACTCAAAAACAACACACATAAAGGTGTTGTGGGGGGAGGGCAGCTTTGATGGATTTGGCACCGCGCTTGTTTTGATTTGGGATGGGACTAGCGGGGTGCGCGAAGAGAAAAGGGTGTTTGTGAAAAGATACGGGCATCCCTGTGTATGTTTATAGGCTATGGGTTCATGAAGATGAGTAAAGAGCGATACCATGGATGGCGGCAGCGCTGTCAACAGCGAGAGATAAATGAGAAATTTAAAAAAAAATTAAAATTAAGACCATTGGTCTCATTGGGGATGGGGAATCTCGCGATGGGTTCCGTGATAAGAATCTGTGACAATAACTGGCAAGTGCCTGGGAGCCTATGCAAGTGTGGCAAGTATGCTACGCTGGGTGATATCCCCCCCCTTTGTTGTTTCTTCATTTTTTTTCCAACGCAAACGGGGAAGCAGTATAGGATATTCAGATATTGCCAGAATTCAGCAAGTGCCGAGCATTACCCCACACATTGAGGGGGGAGCAATCTGGATCTAACCTCCGTAATTTATACACAGTACAAAAGTAGGACCCCACATGTATTTTGCCATTGCCGATATGTTTAGCACTCAATTGATCGAGGTCAGGATAGTTCCAAGCCAGTAGATCTCTTGCGGCTGCGAAGCTGCCCCTGCGATATATCTTCTGGTTGAAGCTTGATTCCAAGCGTCGGGTTTTAATAGCTCAAAGGGCCTATATATATCTTTCCCAACCCCCATTCCAAGGACGAAGGTTCTTCCATCTCCACCGGAAAGTTCAGATTAATCAGAATTGCTGTTCTTGACTTCACGATGCTTCGTCTCCTCATCACCGCACTGGCTCTCACAAGCACTGTTGCGGCAGAATGTACACGCCAATCCCTCAAAGCTGCCGCCTCCGCATACCTCACCGCGCAAACAGCAGGCACCGCTTCAAAAATGAGCGCCCTCTCCAGCTCCGTGGCTTATGTCCAAAATGATGTCTCCACAGCCATCACTGCTGGTGTCTTGAGTACAGCGATGGTCATCGACCATAACCGCTCGACCTATGATACCACGCAATGCGCGACTTATACCGAGATTGTCTCTACGGACGCGAAACACCCTTATGTTATCGGGACGCAGATCAGGTATGGGGCGAATGGGACGCGGATTGACAAGGTGGAGACGGTGGTTACGGAGAAGGGGGATTGGCTTTGGGATCCGGCGAGTACGCTGAAGTATGTGAGGCAGGAGGAGGGATTGTGGGGGGAGATTGAGGCGGCGAAGAGGGATACGAGGGAGGTTATTAAGGCGGCGGGGGATGCGTATTTGGATTTGTTTAATGATAAGAGTGTTAAGGTTCCGTGGGGGTTTCCTTGTGAGAGGCTGGAGGGGGGGAGTTATAGTATGTTGTTTTCCTCTTATTTTTTGTGTTTCTGTGTTACTGCGTTTCATGGACGGGAGGGGGCTTCTGATTTATTGAGATGATTATATGCTGATTTTTTTGTAGCGGGGAAGGGAAGTGCTAGTGATACTTGTAATGTGGGTGTGCCGAGTGGGGTGAAGATTGATAATCGGAGATATGTTATTGATGAGGTGTTGGGGACTGTGGATGTTATGTGTACTTTTGCGGGGATTGCGGATACGCATGAGTTTAGAATCCAGGAGGGGAAGTTGAGGTTTGTGCATACTATGACGAATACCGGGAAGTGAGACATGAGGTAGGGGATGGGGATGGGGTTGGGGATGAGGATGAGTGGGAAAGGAGAGTTGGGGTGGAAGGTGCGGTTGAGGTTGTATATATTGGATTATTCTCAGGATTTATATATGGGCTGAGTGTTGAAAACATTTCCTGGAGATATGACAAGCCAATTTTCTCACTTTCCTTTTTTCCCCCTTTCTCTGGACTAACTACTTCGTTCCTAACTTCTGAAGGCAATTCATTATTCGAATTAGAAGTCCGAGAGGAGGTCAAGTAGGAGAATATCTTCATCAATTCCGCCTGTCTTGGGTTCCTCTACTTAACAACTTCTCTACTATCATGCAACAACGCTTCGTAAGGGGGTCGGTCTACTTTGGCGAGCAGAGAATAAGGATAGGGGAGAGGAGGGCGAGAAACACAACACCTACATTTTGCAAGAGATCTATTTGCCCTCAATTATATCAAACATTCTGGAATATTTGAAAACCTTATATAAGAAAAAGTTTAAAACATGATTGATTGATTCTTCTGAGCCTTTTGAGTTCCTAAATATAATGACCCCAGAATATCTCGTACATTATTGATAAACTAGGTGTAACTCGGTCGGGGAAAGCCTATTTTGGTTCGGAGTACCAAGAATTCACAACCTAGAATTTTCTTGTCATGAGTTGAGTCCACGTATTCATTTGAAAAAGAAATGCTCTATAATTTCCAAAAAGCAATCACTATATATATATTAGAAGTCCGATATTAAATCCGGTCGCAGTGACAGGCTAAAGATGCTTGCCAAGAACGAATTACCCCTGAGCAGGATACTATGATCCCTGCGACAGCTCCCAAAGGCCAGCCTTCCGCCAATTCGCGACACCCCTCTGTTTCAAAACTCCAAAGAACCGTGAGCTCCTTCGGTCCAAACATTTCAACGAGGACATGTAAGCAAGCTCTTCCTCTTTCCTTTTCTTCTTTTTCATCTCCCCAGCTCCAATCTCCTTTTCATACGCGCCATAATGTTTGCCAAACTCACTACCAAGATTGCCATGCGCAAGGCTGGCATCCCATCAAATGCCTTCTCAATGCCCGAAACCAAATCTAACTCTAAGGATGGGGGAGTCGGAAATGCCGCGTTGTCACCAATTGCCAATCCTTTTGCGAATCTTTCAGTCCCAAAGAGCTGGCAGTCTTGGGCTACTCCAGCTCCAGCACCTATCGCAGTAGCCGCGCCGCCAGTGATTGGCACGAAAGCTCCAGGAAATGCGACTTTGCAAGTACCAGGCAATGATGGACGACCGAGTGTTGTGGTGTTCTTGAGGCACGCGGGATGTCCTTGTGCGTTTCCTAGTGACGAACTGGGGGATTAATTGCTAACTTTTGGCTTTAGTCGCGGAAAAAACATTCCTCGAGCTGCGAAGACTGGCGAATAAATACCCTCGATTGGCCTTCATTGGCGTATCGCACAGTTCTAAAACAGCTACCGATCGATGGGTAACACAAATGGGAGGAGCCTGGGCTGTTCAAATTGTGATAGATGAAAGTAGAGAACTCTACGCATTATGGGGAATGGGAATCAGTACCACATATCATCTGCTGAACCCATGGACACAAGTGGCCAGAACAAAGTTGGGAAAAGAGGAGGGAATCTGGGGACGAGAGGTGGACCCCAGCGGAAATAGATGGCAAGTTGGAGGAGCTTGGTCCATGGACGAGCTAGGAACGGTGCGATGGGGAGCTGTGAGCAATACCGCAGATGTCCAACCCGACTTGGTGGAGGCGTGTAAGACTTTGGGAGCTGTATAAATATTGCCGGTATTGTTATTGGGGTACGGAGTTTTCTCGACATAAGGAGTACCAAGCTGATGCTAAGCAGAGTTAGGGTGAGATATGATTCAATGAAATGTATAAATACGAAGCTGCCATGGGTCAAGCAATGATAGCGGTCAACAACGCCCAGCCTTCAATTTCGACTGGACGTTTCAAAAGGGGCCCAATCACGTGTTTCTGATAATAAATAATACCCGCTGTGCAAATTCAACGTTCTCCACAATAATGGCGTCGGCAAAATCTTTTTAAAGAAACTGAAAAGTGGAATGCTGTCGTAAAAGGAGGTTGATTAAGCTTCTAGAATTCGTGAATTGCTCCACTCCTGGAAAAGAAGCCGGATTCCGGCTCCCGAAACTCCTTTTTTTTTTCTTTTCAGAAAGGGAGGTGGACTGATATATGACGAATCTGGTCCCTCACTTTTCTTCTCTAGTTCATTGTATTTTCTCCTTTTGAACTGTCCTTACTTTTCATATTCTCTATACTTTCGTAATCGTGTGCTCTCGTTTTGTCATTTTCTTGCGCATAACTTTTTTCATTTCATAAAAGTTGTCTATCATGGGAGACGGCGATGAAGAGGGTAAAATGCCCGGAGGGGCCGAAGAAAAACATATGGGAGACGAGCAACATTTGTTGAGCCCAAACACTATTCCTCAAGATGAGGCTCATGACAATTCGGCTCCTGTATCAACATTACAGTCAATTGAAGAGGACGGAATATTACCACCTCACCGAGCTGGTACAATGCCTGTTCAGCCAAGAACTACAAGTCCTGCACCAGCAGTTGCATCCGGATCCGCAAAAAAGACTCGGGGACGAGCAGAATCATCACCTCAAAAGCCTCAAGATACGCAACGACAACTATCACCACGATCCCGACTGTTTGGAAGAACTGCAGCTCATCTAACGGATGGGGACACCACACATAGCTCCCCAGAGAGACTAGAAAGACATGTATCAACAAAAACTACCACCAGGCCTCGAGCAAACACCTCCACAGCATACCCTCAATTTCAGAGCCCTGGTATGCGACCAAGAGTGGGAACCTGGGCAACTGGAGTTCGTGCTCGAAATGGTACTATTCGCCGTCGACCAACCGTTCGCATGCAGCCAGCGCAAGATCCAGATATGCAATCGAACGTCGACTTTTCTCTTGCCGGAGCACCTGTTGAGATTTTGAATACGAATCAGCCTTATGTTGACCCTGGGTATGCGGATCTCAATCCTGCTTACGAGCAACCAGCAAACACCAGACCTGTGTGGGGTCTGGCAGGACCTCTTCCTAGAGTTATCAGATCTGGAATGATCCCAGCTCGAGAGGAACTGCAAGTTGATGTATCAGCAGTTGATAGTGGGAGATATAATCAGCAGCAAGACTTGGAGGAGAATGCTGGGGATTTGGAGCAAGGTCGTATTGAGCCCACAGTGCGGTTGGGACGTATCTCTTCCCAGCTGCAAAATGCCAGACAAAGGAGAGAAAATAGGATGCTGCAAAACTTGAGTCGAAATGATTCAACTTATAGTCGGACAGGCTCTTTGCAACATTCTGCTTCTGCTCATTCGTCGATTCCTCCTTCTGGAACTACGGACAACCAACCTTTTAATCCATCGAGTCAGGGAGTCAAGGAGGATGATGCTGGGTTGACGAAGTTGAATGATATTCCTGAGATTGAGGGTCAGACTCAGACCCCCGAGGGTGACGATTGGTATCCGGATGATTCTGCTTCTGCAAAAACGGAGCATGAGGAAGCTGAAAATTGGGAAGGCGACGAGTACCCTCTGAATGGGACAGCGGAGGATGAGATTCATAACCTCCACACTCGATGGAGTGTGATACGTGTGAGATTCAGAGAACCTCTAGCCGAATTCCTAGCTGTTAGCCTTCCCCCTTCTAATTCCATGCTATCACAATCGCTGAGTTAACAAATAGGTCACTGTCCAACTTACCCTTGGTTTCTGCGCCAACCTAGCAGCAACGGCAGCTGGAAACAACGCATCCACAGACTGGGCTTGGGGCCTTGCAACCATGGTCGGAATCTATATTGCAGGTGGTATTTCCGGAGCCCATCTCAACCCGGCAATCTCAATCATGCTCTGCATCTTCCGTGGTTTCCCTGCCAGAAAGTTACCAATCTACATAGCAGCCCAACTTCTGGGTGCCTTCCTCGCTGCCCTCATCGCTTTCTCCCTTTATCAAACGAGCATCCTGGAGTTGAACGCGAATCTTGCGGATAGTGGGACTTTAAGTTCTTTCATCACGTACCCAAGACAGAGTTGGATCACGGGTGGAACGGGGTTCGGTACGGAATTCGTGGCAACAGCAATGCTAGGAATTGCCGTGCTAGCATTGGGAGACGATACCAATGCCCCTCCCGGTGCAGGAATGTCTGCTTTCATCCTTGGTCTCACAATCACTGTTCTCAGCATGGCCTTTTCACATAATACAGGTGCGGCAATGAACCCAGCTCGTGACCTTGGTCCAAGACTCGCTGTCCTGGCATTGGGGTATGGAACGAGCATGTTTAAAGATGCATATTGGTTCTATGGACCTTGGTGTGGACCTCTACTTGGGGCTGTGGTTGGAGGATTTGCATACGATGTTTGTATTTTTGTGGGTGGAGAATCGCCTGTTAATTATCCTAGGAGGAAAATGAAGAGGGCGGGAAGCAAGTGGAGAAGGAGATGGGGAGCTAGGCTTAGAAATATCACACCAAGGAGGGGGAGGAAGGAGGGGTTGATGGATGGGGAGAAGTGAGTTTGCCGTCAGCTGTGAGAGTCACAAGAATTTGCATTTAGATGGAATGGAGGATTATATAGAACGGATTATAGAGCCTCGCGGCGAAATTGGAAACTTAATTATCGTTTGAGAAGAGACCTGAAAATAATTAGGGTGAGCCAAGCACAAGAAACGGAAAGGAAGAGCATGGGTATCTATAAGGTTCATCTATCTTAAGCCCAGTCCGCTGTTTTCAACTGAGTTATAAAAGCTCTCGCTTAGATCACAATGACCAGCGTTGGATCAGCGTAGGAAATTTGAACAAAAGTGGGTTGCTTGCAACCCTCAAGTTGGTGCCTAAAAGCTCTGAATTACATTCAGCAGGTACGGCATTCTGAATGCACCAAAAAGTCGGATTGACTAAATCGTAAATAGTAAATCGCAAATCGTAAATCGTAAATCGTAAAGCTTAGATTTTTGAGTATATAGCCCTTTAGAGCTAAATCGTAAATCGCAAATCGTAAATCGATAAACGTAGATTTTTTAGAGGCTATTTAGATATAAATCGAAAAGCTTAAATCAGTAATCTTAAAGCTTAAAGTAAGAGTATTTGTAATTCGTAATACTTAAATCATAAGGCTTAAATCATAAAATTTAAGTATAAGTAGAGATAGAAAGTAAAAGGTAATATAGTATATATATATCTATTAAATATATATATATTATAATTACTTAATACTTACTTTCTATTAATATATACTACCTAGTACTATACTAAATATAAGTATAATATAACTTTAAATCTATTATCTAAAACATTATAAATTATTAAAAGTAATATATATACTTAGTATAAATAATAACGTTATATAAGTACTTAATAAACAAGAGAGGAAAAGAGATAATTAAGACTTTTAATACTATAACTATAGTTATAATTTAACCTAAAAGTAAGAGATACTAAGCCTAATTAAGTAATTAATATATAATTAACAAAGTAGTACTTAAAGTACTTAAATAATCTTAAATTATAATTATTTAGATACTTTAATAAAGAGAGTAAAAGGAGAGGTAAAGGTAGTAAAAAGTAACTAAAAAGTAGTAATAAAATTAAGGTATTATAGATAATCCTTCTAGTATTTATACTTAAAGTATCTACTACTATATACCTTTATTTCTTATCTCTCTTCTTATTATACTTACTATACATAATCTTAACCTTTTTAGTAGTATAAGAGAGTCGATTAGTAAGGGTTGTTTAAGAGAGAGTATTCTCTCTCTTTCTCTTTAAATTAAGGTTATTTATAAAAGTAATTATAATAGTAGATATTATTTTACTTACTAGTATATTCGTAGGTATAAGAGGAGTAGGTAAGAGCAAATTAGAGACTCTCTTATTAAGCTCTTAATTAAGTTTTAATTACTCTTTCTTATTAATTAATTTAAGCTTACTTTTAGTAATAGTAGTATTAATATTTATATATAATTAAGTATTAAGATCTCTTATAATTTACTTATTTATATCTACTTATTATTATACTACCTTATCTACTTTTTCTAGTATATTTAACTTAGTAGGTACTATTAAGCTCTTCTTCTCTTTATCTTTTATAAGAGATAACGGCGAGTATAAGCCTAGGATTAATACTCCTTTGTTATTAACATCCTCTCTTATATCTATATCTATATCCTTACTTCTTATATTACTCTTAGAACTATCTCTAGAATTATTATCTCTATTATCTTCCTCTTCTAAATAAGTAATAATAATTATAGAGTAGTCTTCTAGGTAAGCGGCGACAATTGTAAAGTAGTCTCTTAGATATATAGTAATAATTACAGATATCTTTAGAAGATTATTTAATTCTAAATCGTCTACTAATATTACGCTTACTCTAGTACTAGTACTATTCTCTAGTAATAGTATAGGCCTAGTATCTCTCTCTCTATCCTAAGTATTATCTTTAAGTATAATAGGCTTGTTATTAGGTATCTTAATAGGTGCTAAGAGTTAAAGTAGAATTAGTAGCTCTTAGGTATTCTATAAGAGTGTAATAGATTACCTCTTTTTAGAAGATTAGAGCTTATTATTAGTATAGCTATTAAATACTATATATACTTTATAGTACTTTTTATTAGTAGAACCTTTTAGTAAATTAAAGTATTATATAAGAGCCTATATGTTATCTACTTTCTTATAATCTATAGTACTTAATTACTTAGCTTTCCTCTTTCTAATAGTAATGTTTATAACTAGAAAGACGTCTTCTACCTTATTAGTAAAGAGTAGTATATTAATAGGATCCTATCTACTAGAAGTAGAGATTATATAGTAGATATTCTCTAAGAGCTTAATAGTAAACCTTTTAGTCTATATATTCTAAGGTACTGATTTAAAGTTAAATAAATCCTTAGAGTTACTAGTAGGTAAGTAAAGTACCTAAAATAGAAAGTTATTATTAATTTATATTTTAACTATCTTACCACGTTATACTATAGAAGTATACGTAATTATAGAGATACTCTTAGTAGTAGAGAAGTCCTTAGTACTTATTATATATATATAAATATATAGAGCTACTTAAATATAGATTTTAATAATAGAGATAGGCTTCGGCGCTCTATAAGTTAGAGGAGAAGGAGCTAGAGAGTCTATACTAATTAGTAGTATATACTAAATTTAAGAGTACTACTTACTTTTAGTCTTTTTCTTATTAGAGATAAATCCCTTCTTACGTACTTTCGCTCTAATTGTTTTAGTCTTATTAGAAGCTTTTATAAAGAAGGATTATCTAGCTCTAGCCTTTTCCTCTTAGATAGCTCGCTCTCTAGCTATAGCTAATTTATCTTCCTTTTACTTAATAATAAGAATAGAGTAGTTAGTAGTAGAACGTTCTATAATAGCCTCTTACTTCCTTCTAGACTCTATAATTAACTATTATTTCTTCTCCTAGCTATTAAAGCTTTATATTATAGCTTTTATAAAGTAGTTCTTTACTTTTTATAGACGGTTCTTAATCTTGTTATTAGAGAGCCTCTAAGGAAGCGTAGATACGTGATTTTCTAGAGTACTTACTAGGTTTACTAGGAAGTAATAAGAGTATATTTTAAGCTTTAAACTCTTAGAATAAGAAGCCTAGACTTCTAGGTATTTAGAAGACTAATATTAAGGTATCCTAGCGTGTTTTTAGTATTATAAGGTAGTAGATATAGAGCTTTTAAAAGTATAAGTAAAAGTAATAAAATAAAAGTAGGAAAATTAGAAGACTATCTTACTTAAACTATATAACCTTTTATACCTTGCTTCTTACTTTTAGTACTATTTATAAGGCTCTAATATACTATTCTAGTATATATTAAATAATTACTAGTTATATAGTATATTATCTTTTATAAAGGCTAGGACTTTGTTTACTATTCTATAAGTATTTATAAGAGTAGATGTAAGTAAGGCTAGATTAAAGGATATTCTAATCTAAGCGACTACTTAGAGGCTAGCTTAGAAACCTCCTCTAGAGATCGAAGAGGTTCTAAAGGTAAGCGATTAACGCTAAGCCTAATTTGTAAATTATTTACTACTACTAATAAAAGTTAGTAATCTATATACTTAAAATAGCCTAAAAATATAATATTCTAAATTAATTCTTTTACCTTTTATTTAGGTATAGAATAGTATTATTTATGTCTATAAAGCTAACTAGAACTTAATAGACGTAGAACCTATAATATTACGATTTTTTAAAAGTCTAAGATTACTAACTTTTATTAGTAGTAGTAAGTAATTTATAAATTAGGCTTAGCGCTAACGGTCGTAGTTAGTGGGTTTACTTTACTAAAATCTCTCTCTAGATACTTAGAGAATTATATACTTATAACTATACTTATAACTTTATATAAATCACTTCTAATTTTAATTAAAAGTTAATAAATATATCTATTCTTCTCTAAAGTTACGTTAAGCCTTTTTTTATACCTAAAATATATAAATTTTAAGCTTAGAGCTTAGCTTATATTTAATATAGGTTTATTCCTAGTTTAATATATCTATTTACTTATTAATTATAGATAGTGAAAGCGACGTTATTAGCTAACTCTCTACGCCTTTTATAGAGAGTAATATATACTTCCTTTGTTATATTACTCTCTATTAACGTTCTATTTACTCTAGCTAGTAAGTAATTATAATTATAGACTGTTATAGAGTCTATAGTTAGTTAGTAGATTATAATACTATAATTCTAGATATACTACTATAGCTAAGGATATATATTAAGTATAAGGTTACTAATATAGAAAGAGAGGATAGATTTAGAACCTTACTCTTTAAATAGATTTAAGAGAGTATCTTTTAGTAGATAACCTAGGATTAGAGTTATTAGAGCGCTCTACTACGATAACGACGTTTAATACTATCTATTAGTAGAAGAGCTTTATAAAGAAGGAGGCCTAATCCTAAGAATAAATTAGTAGCTTCTAGAGTAGATTAATTAAATATAAGTTTATCTACTAATATTTATTTTTAAATCTCCTTCTAAATTATCTTTAACTAGTAAGGTATACTTATTAGTTATATACTCTCTTAAATTCTTATCTAATCTTACTAAACTATTATTATCTAACTCCTCTAATTCCTTGTCTAAGAAGTTACTATTATATAGATAATCTAGTACTATGTTTATTACTTAATCGCTTCTATCTTTATTACTAAAGTGTATACTAAATTTATCTTAATTAGCCTTCTTAGCTTCCTTTAATTCTTAAGCTACCTTAGAGTATAGCTCTTACTTATATACTCTCTCTAGCTTATCTAAAAGGCCTAATCTTACTAAATTACTCTCTTAGATATATATTAACAATTCTACTCTTAAATCTAAGTATGTTATAGTATAAGTTTCTCTCTCTTTAGTATATATTATCTTATTAATTAGTAGTATATATTTATATACTAATAATTTTGTTTTATACTATTCTAGGGTCGCCTGAGGCAAATATGTATTAATATTCTAATCCTTATATAATTCTTAAAGCTTAGTAAGCTTCTTAGCGAGTACCTTAATACTATAATCGTTTACTAGATACTCTTTACTCCTAAGATAGTAAAAGTTAGTCTATAGTACTCCTAGTACTCTATACTCTTAATTAGTATTAATATAAATATAATAGCGATTCTATATATATATAAACGTTTGAACTTCTTTCTAAATAATCGGAATATATATATATAATATAGCGATTATATTAGAAAGGCTCTTTTTAGAAAATAACCTCTTTTTACGAATACCTTAGAAGTATATCTTCTACTTATTTAGAGACTCTTTTATAAGCTGTCTCTACTAAGCCTTAATACGTTAGTTAGCTATAAAAGTACTAAACTAATATAGGTCTAAAAATTAGTATAGCTCTCTACTACTTTCTATAGCTTATTATTAATAAAGTATATAGTAAGCGTCTGCTACTATTAGAGATTTCGATTCTTAATCTAATTATATATAGTATAGTATCTTTCTAAAGCTACTTATAGTATTGCTATATTACTATAGAGTAGATACTACTATATTATTTAAGATATTATAATAGTTTTAAGAGATAAATCAAGCATAGGTATTAATACTAGTATATATCTTAATACTAATGAACTTTAATTTATAATATCTATTAATCCTCTATATAAAATTAGGCCTTAGTATAATATACTTACCTTATATATCTTTAATCTTTTATAACCTTTAGGTATACTCTTTCTTATTAACCTTTTAAAGCGCTTTTTAAATCTTATCTCTACTCTACCTTTTATCTCTATCTCTATTAATACTACGAGTATTTAAGTACGTATAGAGGAATCTAAGGCTAAAGCTCTTTATAGTACTAAAGTAGCTGTATTCGTAGATCTTATACTAAAGTATAGCCTCTAGCTTAGTACACCTCTTCTAGGTATAAAACTTCTTATGCTAAAGTCCTATATTCTATTATATTCTTTAGAGCCTTTAAGGCCTAATTACGAAGCTCTCCTAATTTAATATATATACTATACTTAAATTAGATAATCCTATATCTTTAAAAAGATATACTACTTATATACGTAAGGCTAGTAGAGGTATACTATTAGCGTTCCTTTAAAGGTTCTATTCTATATTAATTTAAAGCTTAAAAGTGGTATTAGAGACGTTAATATTATAATTACTTTTAAGGAGATTATATATCTCTTAAGTAGAGGTTCTCTTTAGATATAACACCTCTATAAACACCTTATATAGCTTTAAATCGATAAATTAATATAGTATATTTAGGCTCCTATTATACGCTTAAAACTACTCTTTTTATACTTCTTACTATACTTGAAATTCTAGGATTATTATACTACGATACTACTACTAAGGATATTATACTTTGATAGGTGTCTAGGGCCGCTACTAGAGCTTGTTCTCTTCCTTCTCTTATTATTATTAATACTTAAATTTAAGAGAGAAGAGAAAGTATATATAGTAGTAGAATAGCACTTTTAAAGAAAGGAATAATATAGAGTAGTATTTAAAAGAAGAAGTAACTAATTTAATTTATCTTAAGAGGTTCTACTACTAAGAATATTATACTTTAATAGATATCTAAAGCTACTACTAAAGCTTATTCTCTTCCTTCTTCTATTATTATTAGTACTCGAATTCGAGAGAGGAGAGAGAGTATATATAGTAGTAGGATAGTACTTTCGAAGGAAGGAATAATAGAGAGTAGTATGTAGTATTTAAAAGAAAGAGCGATATAAGAGGGTTAGTATATAGAGTAAGCACACTTTTCAACCTATAAAATAAATAGTGTTAACCTTAATTAGGAAATTAGTATATGATTAAGAAAAGTAGCTAAAAGTACTTAAATAATCTTGAATTAAGATTATTTAAGCTTTTAAAGCGAGCTAATTACTTTAATATTAAGTAATCTAGAGTAATTAGCTTAAAAAAGGCCTAGTTTTAAGACATAATTTAGGAACTTATTATAGCAATGAAAGTCGATTTATATAGTCTTTTTATATTATATATATATATCTCTTACTATAATATATTTTAATTTAATATTTAATACCTTTTATAATTATCTCTTGATTTATATGACTTTTGCGATTTGCAATTTACGATTTGCGATTTGCGATTTAGTCGATTCCGACTTTTTAGTGTATCTAGGACGCCCTAGCAGGGCTGTGTCAATTTATTTTATACTCACTGTGGCTCCTACAGATATTTCTTCAATTTGTCGATTACCAATTCGCTGTTTTGCGTTGTCGTAAGAATGAATAGGCGATGATCTCAATTGTCCGAGGAAACCTAGATAAGTTGTTCTTACGAAAGAAGTTCCGGGTAACCGCACTTGGGCCGCTTTATCATCTATATATATCGTGGCTCTCCCAAATACTTGACTTATCAGATGAGACTGATCCAAACATATATCGGGTTTTAACGATATAAGATGATATCGTCATGGTCAATCATGTGACACTCTTTTGAGAGGAAGAGTTAACTTGTGCTTTTTCTCCATTCACAAATATGGTCTACTATTTCATCTTAGTATCAGATAATTTCATCTGCCAAAAATGACAGTTCAAAAGAGGTATTAATACTATATAGTTCACATAGAATTTTCCTTTCTATTCTTTCTATCTCTCTATCTTTCTACAATATATAACACAAAAACCACTCACAACCATCGTATTACAGCCTCTATATCCCCCTATATTGAGGGTTTCCTCGTTGAGCTGCCTGAGTCTGAATGTAATTCATTCTCCAAGTTTCTACTCCGAAGCAAATAAAAGAAGCTGCTCAAAGCTTCTTCAACTTCACTTCTTGAACTTTCTCCAGTCTAGAAAATGAACATTGAACATGGTTTAGCAGCACCTTTCGGAGTAGTGTCTCAAGGATATGACATCTAAAATCATGAACTTTCGTACCAAGAAAACTATTTTCCATAAGGTACTTCCCAATCACCGCTAGTTCACTTGATGCACAGAAAAGCCCCATGAACGAAGGGGTGGCAGTAGGTTTCTTTCGCTCTTTGGAATATATTCGATGTTATAAACCTTTGAAGGAAGGAAGGTTGGGAGTCTTCTCCATATGACTGACTGTCTTTGAATTTAAATGGTGGCACGGTAGAGTGTCTAAGAAATTCTAGCGTATTATTATATTGTTTTAGTATAATTATTAAACCTAGAGATAATCCTTGTGGACCTTCTGGGCCAGTTTCGCGTCCTTAACCTCTCTCCCTTCCTTAAGATGAGGATGTTGTGTGGAGTAAGTGAATAAGAGGTTATTCAAAAACCATTTCTTCTTATCTATAAGGGTTTGAGGATTACTGGATTTCAACGTCCTATCAATGGTGAAAGAGCAGTGATTGGCAAAGTTGAGAAGAAGAAAATAAGGACTCTATGTGGAGGGCTGTTTTACCCCAAGATCTGTCTGTACTGCTCGCTCTGAGGGCAGTTTGCAAATATACTTAGTAGCGTAATTTGCTAATTGATTGGTGACCTAGATGAGCTACTCGGTGTATCCAACCAAGAATTCCGATTCATTAGGAATGATGCCAATCGCTCACTGCAAACCAATTCTACGCCTCGGATCAGATGTTGAAATCTACCGATATAAGGAAATGGAAGTTGGAGGTGGCGGGGTAGGAGCTGCAAGACCCTATAGTTGTTGAACCGGGGCAAGAAAGTAGGACGGAAAGTTACTCAGTTGCGCCTTCTTCAACAAATTTATGAGAAGACATCATTGTGGTCCGAGGTTCGAGGGTTTGCTGTCCGAGATGATCATTGGTCCGAATGCTTCAAAACAACCATCTATACCAAGGGAGCGTGGCTTCAGCATTGGCGGAGTACCTTGAGTATGTCGTCCGAGGAGGCGAAATACTTTCTGGCCGGCCCGTTGAAAAAGAGGAACTGAATGAGAAACTCAACTTTTCAATTACTCCACAGCAAAAACTGGAAGATCGGCTCCCAGGTCGACCACTAAAACTTGATTTGATGACCAAAAAAAACTCTTACTAAAGGACTTCGGCATTCCCGCAGACCACATTTTTTACAGCAGAAACACGAGTTTTGCAAAGGGAATCATGCGTTTAACCAACAACTACAAGAAGGAGTCGATGTAGTTCTAAACTCGCTTGTAGGAGAAGGACTCCGCGCCTCTTGGGAGTGCGTAGCTCCATACGGAAGCATCATCGAGCTCAGAAAGGCTGATATCAAGGGAAACTCTTCTCTGCCAATGGCCAGCTTCGTAAATAACTAACCTCCCCTTCTGTGCTGTCGACCTACGCCATATGGCTTACTTTCGGAAAGAGACCGGTTGCAGATTGCTAGACAAGAACATGGAGTTGGTTGGGAGCAGAAGCCTACACTGTCCTAAGTCACTGCATGAGTACTCCATCTCGTCTCTTGAAGAAGCATTTCGATACTTTCAAAGTGGGAAGAAGACTGGTCGAACTGTCATCAATTACCATTCCACTAATAAGACCCAGAAACATCTTCAGGACCGCCCGGCGTGGAGGTTTGACGAGAATGCCATATATGTCGTCGCAGGTGGATTGGGTAGCATAGGACGAGCCAAGACCAAGTGGACGGCCACAAAGAATGCAAAAGAATCGGCTCATTTCATCAAGATCTGGCCTGGTGTCTGAAGCAGTCGATGCGCTCGTGAAGCAGTGTATCACCATAGCGGCGCCAAAACGTGATGTCTCCTCAGTAAAGTCCATGACCAAAGTCCTCGACGAATACGCCATAAATGCAGCAATGGTTTTCGCCGTGAGGATTGCCACCCAATAATATGATCCGTCCATGAATCCAACAATCCCAAAGGAGTCTGTATTTGATAACATGACCATGACCGACAAGCAATGGGAGCAGACCTTCAGATCCAAGCGCGAATCTTCCTCGAACCCTCCATACACTGCTACCCCGAGCTCTCGGTATCTTCATCCTTCACTCCTCTCCTCTGTTGCTGGTATTCTTAGGTCGGCTAGCCACTCTAGGTAATTACGCAGCAGCTTGCGCTTTTCAAGTCCTTAGCTGGATACAGGACCCATCAGCAAGAAAAGGCGATATCCATCGACCTTGGATTGCTGTATACGTAGAGACAGAACGCCAGCGCAAGAATTCCAATCAGACGAAGAACCTCCACCCCATAAGCGAGGAAGAACCTCCACCCCATAAGCGAAGAAGGATTCCTCGCACTTCGAGAGCTCGACCGTTGCCCCACTCATCCCCTTCTCGTGCCTTCAAAAGACCCTGGTCACAATGGGAATAAGCACACCAGCAGACTTTTATCGCCCAGGAGTTAGAACCTCCAAGTATTCCTCCTCGCCCATTATTTGCTCATTTCGCCAGCACTCCTGAACTTTCCAAAGGAACCGGCACCACAAAAGCTATTAATTCAGCAGCTCTCACCCGACAAGCAGAATCCGACGAGCAGAGAGCTACTGTGTACGTTAACTGATGCGCTGGCAAGAAAATTTAGGCAGGCCCGATATATCTATCGCGCCAGAGGGAACCAAAGGGAACCAGAGGAAATAGATTCCAACAAGCCCCTTTATACCTTCGGGGTCGATTCGCTCATCGCTGTGGAATTAAGGGCCTGGATAAGCAAAGAGTTTGCTGCGGACGTTGCGGTGTTCGCTATCATGGGAGGGACGACAGTGGCATCGATTGGAGACCTGATATCAAAGGGAAGCAAGATTGGCAATGGAGATTCCGGGAAAGTGAGCGGAGCGATAGTTGCAGGATTCTTCTTTCGAGATCTAGACTGGAGGGAGGAAGATGATGTATATTGACGGCCGTCGTAAAATTGTTCGCCGTTGTCATGTTAGTTATCTCAGCCCCGTCTTTCTGGTGTTTTGGGTTCTTTTCCTCGGAGAATACACCCCGACCCCTCCATTAACCAAGTATTAACATCAAGCACCTTCAAATCACTTTACAACAAACAAAACAACAAAGAAATAATAATCAAATAATAAGTAAAAGCAAGTTGATTCCATTGACTACCATAAAAGCTCAACCAATGCCACCGGCAAAACTCCAGTATTTTCGGTAAACTAAAAAGCTAATCTTAAATCAAATGTATGTAAAGCTGCTGGCTGTGCTGTGCTGTGCTGCTGAGTTCAGCCTCCCACTCAAATTACCACTGTCCGTTCACCCCTTTTTATCCATCCACGAAATGTCTCCATTTCCAAATCATCAGCAGCAATATGTCCAGCCCAGCAAAATAAATATCTCCCGTCCATGGTAAAGTTCCCAGAGCAAAAGAAAGAAAAAAGGAAAACAAAGAAGATCTCTCATCGATCCTCCCAAATTGAAAGAGCTTCCATCATATGTGTCTATCTCGGTGACCGTCATCTCAAGGTAAAAATGAAATAGTTGCAGATGCAAAAAAATCAGAACCGATGGTGAGAAATGAACCGCCTTAATGCCGCAGAGTGTCCTCAAAGGCTTCATGGAAGGCAGCCAACAGCTGATCCTTCTCAATAGACCCTGTAAGAACTTTGCCAGCTGCATGTCGACCCATGGAAGCCGCAAGTCTCTTCGCATCCTTGGTTGCAGGCTTCTCCGGGATGACGAAAGCGCCATCATAGCTGTACTTCTCGTGCCCCTCCGGCATAGTTGCTGCTTTTGTGGCCGACTCGATGAGGTCTTGAGTTTCTTGAGCCTGAACCACCCCCTTCTTGTCTTTTACCACAATAGTATGGAGCCTCACATGTCGGCATGTCATGGCAAAGCGAATCTTTCCATGTGCCTCAACCTGGTGCTCATAATACTTTTGGATATCTGAGCCATCCATGATCATGATATCCCCATGTCTCAAAATGATCTTGAGAACATCCCCCTTGGTCTTCTTGGCGCTGCTTGCTCCGCCTGGAATATCGTTTCTCTTCTTCGGTCTCCAGGACATGGTTGCTGCAGCCCCAAAAGAGATGCTTGCAACAGTTGGGCCCAACTCCTTCTCTCCGTCATCATGATACCCCATCTTTGAGGTTTGGAAGTACCCGACGCTGAGGACCTCATTAAACGGGAGTAACGCGTCTTTGGAGTTGTCTTGGTCTGGAGTAGCAACTCCTCTATCTAGAGCTCGTTCGCAGACCCATTGGAGTCGTTTGATGGACTTCAAAACGGTGTCTGGAGCGTTGGAGAAGGATTCTGAAGTTCCTTGACGGACACCATATTTGTAAGGAGCACCCTGTGTTTTGGTTAGAACATCATTTGTATTTGAAAGTTCACGGTCAACTTACATGGTTGGCGGTCCAGTGGTTTGTGACGACCTCTTGGGTCTTACCAGCGTTTCTGACAGGGTTTCTCTTGAGGCCAAAATTTTCAGTTTGCATTTGTGCAAAAAGATCATTGGGGCCATCTTTGTGTTGATTGACAGTGCCGTTTGATCGAATATGATAGACTCGCCCGCAGCTCTTTTCGATGCCTGGAAGTTCGTACACACAATATGTATAATTTCCAAGAGGCATGACATTGGACCTAGAAACTCGATCATCGCAGTGGTAGTCGAGTGTCTTTGACAACTTGGTAGGGGAGTTGGAGATTGCATCTTGTGCAGAGACAGGTTGCAGTTCGACGCGATGAACAAAATCGCATGGTTTGTTCTCACATCTCCACTCCGCCCAGTCAATTCTTCGACTGCAGCATCTGCATTTGGGGCACACAATTCCTTTCTTGTGTTTCTCTTCGGTGCCCCATTGACCGCCCTGGAGGGTAGGAAGCGCTGGGGCAAGAGGACCAGGGGGGTTTCCGGTGAAACGTGTTCGTTCTTGCAAGAACTCAGTGCTGTAATCCAAGCCCTGATCGCCATTCAAGTCTGGATGGGTAAAATATTGTGGGCAACTTGAGTTCATACACATCCAACCAACGTTGAACATGCATTTGCTGGGTTCTTGACATTGGCCGCAGACTTTGGTTGGAGCTGTGATTGTATAGGAGCTGGCGACAAAAGGCTTGCCTCTTGGCATCCACCACGATGGCTGGGAAAGATCAATCTTTTCGAGTCTCACACACCAGCTTTTGAACCCATTTCTGGGCTCTAGCCAGACGTCCGTGACCTGAAACCATGAAAGGACATTGAACGCATGTGGCAATTTGACTGGCGTAATTGGATTTGCCTGTCCTAGAGAATTGTCAGTGAGGATGAAGGCAAAGCGCTAACAAATACATACCAGCAATTACACCAACAGGTTGGCCAATCTTCTTTGCCTGTTTCATGCACTTTGCATAGTTGTCGTCCTCTTTCTGATCTTTCATCTGAACCATCTCTCCATCTGAATTCTTCTCACGTCCACCGCCACTAGAAAACGTTAGACAATTTTTAGAGTTTGAATGCAGAAAATATCTTACCAAGTTGTGATGAGGATCTCCTCCTCGAACTTATCTCGAATGCCCACAACTGAGCTAATCAGCAGACCATAAGTAACGCCTCCACTGCGGTAACATCCCCCTTGATGTGCCTGATAATAGTGTAGAGCATCACATAATGCCTGTCTCCCAAGTGAATAGACTTCTGGTTCCCCCGCTGGTTCAGGTTTAGAGAGGAATGCAACAGACTGGAGAACTGTCGGATCAGTATCAACCTCTTCACCATCGTCAACGTTCTCCTCATCAACACCCTCTCCATTGTCTTGTTCTTCACTGGCTTGAAGGGCTGAATGTTGTTGTTCAAACTCAGGAAATTGAGCAGCAAACACCGCATCATCAGACTGAGGTTCATTCAAAGGTTTGAAGTACTTCTTAAGAGTGCCAGACTTAGTAGCAACCCCAGAGTTTGATTTTTTCGGTGCTTGCTTTCGGGCTGGTTTCTTCAAGTTTTGGGCCTTTGTTGCTGCTGCAGGAGCAGCTGTCTTCTTTGCTGGGCCTTTCGCGGTAAAACCTCTGGATCTCGTCTTGGGAAATATTGGATCATCTGCGGGGTTCTCTAGCAGAGATAAATCATTCTTTGCCAGATCTGGGTCAAACGTGAAATGTTCGTGCTCGAGGAAGTCAAAAGAATGAGCCTGCTCCCCATCGTATTGAGACCCAGTGGGATGTGACGCTTCAGGGAAAGGTTGGAGCTCTCCGTGGGGATCCTGATAACTGTTAGCTGTGATAACAAAAAAATTGGGAGAATTGAGTGGTTTGGTTCATCACTGATGGAGAACTTGCTGTGGGCCTGAAAACATATTTGGGGGTTCTTACCTTGGAATTTTGTTCAACGGAAGTTGCTGGAGAGCTTGATAGCGGATCTGTTGAGGGTGACGAAAAGTACGAAGAGTAATTGACCTTTGAACCTCTGGTGACTCTGCGTGGTGGTGTAGCTGGTTGGGCAGAGGGATATCCGTAAGAATTTCCGAATTCATTCACCTTCTGCTTTTTGGCGGCAGGTTGTCCAAAGATTTCGCTTGGCGAGACGGAAGCTGGGAGGCCATCATAAGGAGACATTCCAGGGAGAGATTGTGACATGTTGTAACTGTAAGGAGAAGCAGAGGGTGTGTTACCAGCTGACATTCCCATGTCCTGAAAGGAGGATGGTGCATTGAGAGCGTCGTAACTTGGCAAGTTATTTCCCATTGACCCTTGCAACGAGGACGACGAAAAGTGTTCTTTTTGTTGCTCGCCGTAATTGGAAGCTGGTGGTTGAGAAACGCTCACATCGTCGTCAAGAGGTGGGTAGCCGAAATCGTCTTGGTATTCTGGGTACATACCAGCACGCCAATTGTTTTGGTCCATCTTTATCAGTATCTGTTGCTGCTGATGCTGAGACAGAGAACCGGTTTGATTATCTGGTTAGATATCTTCAGTTAGCGAAAGTTGATGTAAGAGTGCTTTGTAGATATTCCGATCTGAAGGTGTCGTGAATTGTTAGAAAAGTAGATCCTCTGAATTTTGGCAAGTGAAACCGAAATTATCGCTTGCACTAAGGGGTAACCAAAAAAACCCGGACAAAGGTGAACACTTCAGATACTAAAATTGGCAACTGTAGTGTACCATGATGACCCAGAAAGCCGAAGTTGAGGAAGTGTTCAAAGTTGTGAAATCTCAATGAAAGAAGTAGACTTACAAGATGGGGTGTACTGTTAAAACAGTTGGCGCTCGCAGGGAAGGCACGGCTGTTGTTTTCTCTTTCTCAGCGTTTGCTGTGATTGAGAAGGATAAAGCACTGGAGGTCAATCGTAACCAGTGCGCTTGAAGGAAGGATACACCGTTGGATTGTTGTTCCTTGTCAAGAGACTGTTCGGAGGTAGACTGTTGAAGGTTGAGATTGACTTTGGAAGTCGGCTTCAGCTTCAAGAGAGGAGGGTGGTGCGGCGGCGGCGACACCGATTTGATACTTCTCTGGATACACTTCTCTTGAGGAGACGAGTATTGAGTTGATAGAGTACCAAGGTTGTAAGAAAGGATGTTGTAAGGAAGGATGTTGTTTAGAAAAGAGTCAGAAGAATGGAAGTTTGTATTGTGGAAGAGGAGGTTGTAGTTGTAAAGAGTTGAAAGTTCTGGAGAGGGGAGAAAGGCTTGGTTTTGTAGAATCCGAACTGGTCCGAGCTCACCGACTTGCTAGCGCTGTTGAAGGTTGAGGTCCTGACTTTCAGCAGGTGAATCGGTCTGCGGTGGCTGGGAGACAGGAGGGGGTGACGCAGGTGAGCAGCTCTCTGCCTGTTTTTGGCTGTTGAGATCCCAACCGCACAAGTGAATCCTATCGTTAGTGTCGGAAGGAGATCCGACCAAAGGTGAACCGACTGAAACTGAAGCCCATAGAGAGGTGGTGAATAACGGTGCGCGAGTCTCTCGTCCAGTGCCGTCAACGCAGATGTGTCGCGCCCGGGAAAACGCGCTGTGAACCTAACACTGAAATGTGATTTTGTATAGACGCTCTCCAGGTTGAATTAACTGTTGGCGTGTGAGAATCAGGATTAGAATGTAGAGATCAAAGAGTTAAGGAGCTTTGAAGATGAGGAGGAAAGGCTTTGAAAGACGCGCGGGAGAGCGTGGGTGATCCCGCTCTTCTGACAAAAATGGCAGGAACGACTGGCACACCCACCCACTCGCACCTGCCTTGCCATGCTCTGATGGCACGCCAAGCATCACCAAAACCCCAATTTCCCCTCCCAAAGACCCCCAAAATCCTCTGGGACAATCCAAGTTGATTGCTTTAAAACACCTGGGTCAATCGTCCAAATCGGTCCAAATATTGAGGATGACTTCAGAAATTCCCCTGACAGTTGGGCCAATGGACGAACCTGAACTATTTCCGGCCTCTATCAACGTCATCGTCCTACTCAAGATTGTCTTGAGAGAGTTGAATTAGATTAGATCCACGCTGATATATATAGTATCTCGAGGTAAATTTCAAGTGTCTAGGTCATTGTTCTACGGACAATATCTTTCCAAAAGGTCTCGAACACCCAAATTCAATATGCGAACGATTGAGACTCGCTACACGTAACTGTTCCAAGTCTCTTCGCACAATTGATCCAGGTGCTCAAGGACTTCGGGCACCATATCTTTCGAGGGTGCACGCAGAACAAGAAATACTCGGCGACTTGACCCCAGCTCATTTTGCGCAAGGACATTATTCTCCAGGGCTTCCCACCAGAGTAGTGATGCATCAAATAAGAAGGAGATGCTTCTATATACAAACTCCAGGGCTTGAGCATATACAAAACGCGCCATAGCTGTACGTGATGTCTTCAGTCTTCAATGCTTAGCAGCCCAACTTCAAGAGAAGTGAGGAGAACGAGGAGAACGACCCCGAAAGTGTTTCGGGAAAAACCCAATCTCTTACCGCAAATCCTATATATATGTTCCAAACCCAGGAAACAATGACGTTGCGCGAAAATTGCTTTGTGACCTAAACCATCTAGAGTTGGATGATCCTAGGTCTTTTTGCGCAACGACATTCTTCCCTGGGATTTCCCAACTTGGCGGTGATGTTGGTTGTAAGAGTCTCAGTTATTTGTCTGCATGCACCTGCTTCCCAAAGAGTGTGCGAGACTAGGTGCTAAGACAATGAACAAGTAGGACTGCTCGAGATGACTTGGAAGAATTAAGACTCCGAGTTCTTGGTTCTCCTTAGTTCTCTGGAACAAATTCCTTTAATGTCTTAGAGCATTTCGTACACCAATTGAGAAGGGGGTGTATGCAAATCAAAATTTGGGACTCTTACTTGCTGTGTTCAATACCTAGGTACTTCCTACTCCAGCCTCAGCAATGGTAAGAGGATCAGTTATTGCCCTCCGGCGCTTGGCTTACTCGGATTGTACTTGAAATTCTTATACGAGATAGTTTGGAAGAACTTGAAATTTGATCTCTCAATTCTCCTAAAACTCCTCAAGAATGTCTCGTACAACGAGATAGAGCGGTGGCGGAGAGCAATGACCAAACAGCTTACGATGTCTCATCATCACAACTGGAAGGTCTCAATTTTAGGGAGCTACTGATAGTCAGCATATCTCCTGTTCACCTCTCGGTAATTAAATTCATCTCTTAAAAGCTTACCTCTATCGATAAACAACCCTCATCTTGCTGTTACTGCTGATTTTCTTATCCTTCATTCTACTTCGTCGCACTTTGCTGGCGATGGAGAACGCCTTATCCAGTATGAGGGAGGGAAGGGGTATTCTGCAAGCACTTGAATTTACAAACCTGAGTGAGGTTCCTCTTTTCTACATCTTCCACCTCTCGTCAATTCCAGCTAGTATCTTCAGGGATTCCCCCCGAGTTATCTCCGCGGGTTTTGGGGTTCGAGGAGGAGGGCATCTTGGAGGTTCTGATTATTTTTAAGGTACATATGCTATTAGGAAGAGATGATAATCAAGAATAATAAAAGGGGATTTACAATAGGGTCCCTTTGCAGAAGGAGGTCCATCCTGCACTCGAAAAGAATTATCGACGTAAACGAATTATCGATGTTAGCAGAGGCTGACTGTAACCGTTGGACGTCGTCCAACCTCAAGTCTGTGCAATAATGGGAAACCCTGCTTGGTGACGACAAGTCTCTTGATTCTTGCTCCACCGGGATTTTCTCCGATGGGACTCGAGTAAACGGTTTTCGGTCTGTTGAAGCATTCCGGTACCGGTAGCTATCTTGGCCCATGGAGGACTGAACGAACGGCATACCAATGTGTACAAACTGAGGGGCACCAGAACTAACGACCCAGATCCATCAACACCATATCTGGGATATACCTCCCGCCCAGGCCCTCGGGAGTTATAGTCTCGATGTCAGGTTAGAAACGATAACTCCGTACCCTCGTAAGACAAAAGACCACGAGAATGCCAACGGGTGCATTCTCACTCTCCCCTCCACCCGGTCCTGAGTTTGTGTTACTAGATGCTACGATGCTCCCACCATACCCTCTTCAAAAGGGGTTGACATCTCTCGCGTAGCATACACGAGTAAGGTAAGGTACTCCTATATTACCTACGTAGAAGGAAGGCACTTGTGGAGACTTACCTGCTATTGAAATGAGGGGATATCAAGCCCAAAATCTGCCACCGGGGTATGATGTATCGTGTCTCATCGTATCTCCTCCTTGGATTATTTGCTGCTCTTTCACTGGTGTCTCGAGCTGAATGTCTCGACCACCTGTAAAGCATTTCGATCCCTAGAACCTGGAGGCGAGCCGAGTATGCGATGTAGGAATCGGATGGCCTGGATGGGAGAAATCATAGGGGGATTTGTCATTGCGGCAATGAAGTCACTGTTGATCTTACACACGAGTCAGGTTGGGGCAGGGATGGAGCTTGGGGGTGGTGCCGAGGTTTGTTCCAACTTTCCAACGGGTGGCAGAGCAGCAACAACTTCGACCGCGACGGGGAAAAAGAAAAATGGCGAACGAGGGGAGAAGATGGGGTACTCCGCATGGGGTAGTTGTAGCCCTACTCGAGTACTTAATGCCCCAGGTAGGGTAAGAAGGAGGTTAGTCCAAGTAGATGTTGTTGTTCCCTTGTTTCAATACAAGAAGCTCCCTTGAGCCTTGCCAGCTATTTGGGGGACTTGCCTCTCTCTCTTTCTTCACTCACCACTTCACTCCTTCACTCCTTCACTCCTTCACTCCTTCCCTCCTTCACTCCTTCCCTCCTTCACTCCCTCATACCTCACCCACTCACCTCTTGGCCAGTTACACGAACCTCCTTCTGTCGCCGTTGCCTCGGCACTTTCCTCCTACTCGTCTGCTCCAGCTGTGCCGCGTTGCAAGCCGCCTTGCATTGCGAGCTCCCGTTGCTGTATTGCCTTGCTTCTTCAGTTTCCCCTCTTGGTGATCGCAACCTCAAATTTAGCAATAGCTTTTAACCATGGTCTTCTCACCTCCGCCTTGGGTTCCCTCCCTACCAATCGGTATGTAATTGCTTTACCTTCTCTCCCTTGAAGAACAAATCTCAAGCGCAATCCATGGCAGAGGCTGACATCCCCGAATGTAGATCCCCCAGACTCTATACCCGTCAGCGACTTCATCCTCAAAGAGCAATATGGCCGACTACCGACAGCATCCTCGCGCAATCCCTTCACCTGCGGTCTATCGGGCAAGACGTACACAGCACAGGAATATGCGGATAGAGTTGAGCTTCTGGCGCGATCGCTCTCGAAAGAGTTTGGATGGCTACCAAATAAGGGAACAGAATGGGACAAGGTCATTGGCATATTCGCACTGAACACGGTATGGATTTCTGCTTGCCGATTGGAACAGAATATAAAGCTGAAGTTTTGCGCCTAGGTTGATACTATGGCTGTATCATATGCCGTACATCGACTTTCGGGTTTGGCTTCTCCTGCTAATGCAGCGTACTCAGCTTCAGAGTTGGAATTTCAGTTGAAATCCTCTGGAGCAACGTGCCTTTTTACAGTCAGTTGACCCGATTGCCTTTTTTCGAAATTACTCATCTGACATGATTCAAAGTGTTTACCACTTTTGCAAACGGCTTTACAAGCAGCCAAAGCTTCGGGAATCCCAAACGAGCGCGTATACATACTCGAAATGCCAAAGGAGTTTTCGGGCGACACGCAGCTTCCTTTCAAGACAGTTGGACAATTGATCATTGAAGGGGCAAAATTGCCAGAACTTGAACCTCTGAAGTGGGAAAAGGGCCAGGGCAAACGACAAACTGCGTATTTGTGTTATTCCAGTGGTACATCGGGGTTGCCGGTAGGTTTGATATGGATTTCGATTTTTCGATTGTTCACTTTCGCTTGTGTTTTCTAGAAACACAGGTGGAATGCTTCTCACCAAACTCGTGACTGACCTCGTGATTTGCAGAAAGGCGTAATGATCAGCCATCACAATGTGATTGCGAATGTCATTCAGTTCACGACTCATGAAGGTTACACGAGAAAACCCAATGAAGGAAAGGTCGCCCTGGGTCTTTTACCATTGAGTCACATTTATGCATTGGTCGTCATTGCATCAGTTGGTAGTTATCGAGGTGATGAGGTGGTCATTTTGCCCAAGTTTGATATGGTATCTTTCTTGTCCGCCATCCAACGCTTCAAGATTGCTGGGCTTTACTTGGTGAGCCACCTTTTTCTGAACAACAAATAAGATAAAACTTGTCCTAACTTGCAGCAGGTGCCACCTATCGTCATCGGAATTGCCAAAAACCAGCATGTCGTCTCAAAATTCGATTTAAGCAGTGTGGAAACTGTTTTCAGTGGTGCAGCACCCCTTGGAGCGGAAACAGCAACCGTCCTGCAAAAGATCTATCCCTCCTGGAGTATTCTTCAAGGTTACGGTTTGACGGAAACAAGCACCGTGATTTGCGCAACTTCAAAACACGATATTTGGTTTGGTTCAAGTGGTGCTTTGCTATCCGGAGTCAACGCCAAGATTGTCAGTCCTGAAGGCAAGGAAATCACCGAATATGATAGCCCTGGCGAACTGGTTGTGCAATCTCCCTCTGTGGTTCTGGGATATCTGAATAATGACGAGGCGAATAAGGAGACCTTTATTGCTGATACGGATGGGAAGGGTAGGTGGATGAGGACTGGGGATGAGGCGGTTATAAAGAAAAGTGCGAAGGGGAATGAACATGTTTTCATTGTTGACCGGATTAAGGAGTTGATTAAAGTCAAGGTATTTTCTTCCCCTGATTCTTCACCGAGATGAGATTGAATTCTAATATTTTTGGTGGTAGGGTAACCAGGTTGCACCAGCGGAACTGGAAGCCCATCTCCTCACCCACCCTTCAGTCGCAGACTGCGCAGTCATCCCCATTCCCGACGACGCAGCAGGTGAAGTCCCCAAAGCCTTTGTGGTCAAATCTTCATCCGTTGGCGTTGAAGATAACGATAAGGTGACGGCGAGAGGAATCTGCAAGCATGTTGAGGAGCATAAAGCTAGACATAAGTGGTTGAAGGGTGGCGTTGAGTTTGTGGATGTTATCCCCAAGAGCCCCAGTGGTAAGATCTTGCGGAGACTTCTGCGAGATAAGGAGAAAGATGCTCGAAGGAAGAATGGCGCTAAGTTGTGATTTCCATTTGGGCTTTGCATCTGGGCTCTGCGCGCTGAGCGTCTGGGATTTCGGGGCACATGTATGCACTGGGGGGTTACTGGGGTTAGACAGATTTATGAATGGTGCATGGGCCTTGATTAGCGGTCTTGAAATTTGAACAATTTAAAGCTTTTAGTTTTGAACTCGTGGAAATTAATGCAAACGGGATGTGAGACCATGGGAGAAGTCCTGGATGAGTTTTCGTGTTGCGAAAATCCGTAGAAAATAAACAGTAGAAATAAGGGGCTTCGGGTATTACAATCAACCCCGCACTCGTTTCGACCATCGGAACAACTCCGGAGTCCTCGACTTTTGTCATCAGAAAAAGTTCGTCCCTCCAACCTCGATTTCAAAGCACATCGAACATCTCAGAACAGAACACAAACCGCCACCTGGCTATCCTGCATTCATAAGACTCGCGCATTCGTCGCGCATCCGTCGCGCATTCTTTCCCAACTCTTCAAACTCCTCTCGAACTCGCACAAACCATGTCCTCCAACCCCCACCAAGAAGATCCCCACAATGGCGGGGTCAACGACGAAGAAGAGGCAACGATGCTCGACCCCAACGAAGCAGCCGAGGAAATCATAGATGAAGACGGTGATGCCGCAATGGACTCGGGGGATGAAGGAGAAGATGAAATCATGGAAGAAATAGCACTACAAAACGATTCCTCCGCGCATTTTGATAAACACCCCGATTCCATATTCGCTATCGCGCAACACCCTACGAAATTCAATATTGTTGCGACCGGTGGGAGTGAAGGGGAGGATCTGGGTGGGATTGGATTTGTGTTTGATGTTGCGAAAAGGGAGGATGGACCGGTTTTGCCGGAGAGTTTTCAGAGCGCGCCGAATGAACGGGTGGAGAGGAAGGGGATTGAGCCGATGGCGAGGTTGGAGGGGCATACGGATTCGATTAATGCGCTCACCTTCACATTACCGAATGGAGAATTCTTACTTTCTGGGGGCCTGGATGGGAAGTTAAGGGCCTACATCGAAGGAACAGGCGATTGGAAATTCCTAGCTGAAGTCCAGGAGGTGGAGGAGATAAACTGGTTACACGCCTGTCCCAACGCCCAATACGGAAACACGGTTGCGTTGGGCGCAAATGATGGGAGTGTATGGGTATACACCGTTTCTGCGGACCCCGCGGCCCCTCTACAAATCGTACAAAGTTACTTCTTGCATACAGAAAGTTGTACCGCAGGCGCCTGGTCCGCTGATGGCAAACTCCTCGCTACCGTTTCGGAAGACGGCTCTTTATACGTCTGGGATGTATTTGGGGAAGCTTCCACAGCTGGTCTCACACAAGAGAATGGCCAGACAGTCGTCGGACTGACGGCTCTCGATCAGAGATTTGCAGTTGAAGGCGGTCTATTCTCTGTCGCCATCGCACCAGGAGGGGCATTTGTAGTTGTTGGAGGAGCTGGGGGAGCGTTGAAGGTCGTTGGATTACCTCGCCTTGCGTCTGGTGCTGCGGCACCGACTACGAAATCGAAGGGGAAGGGGGGGAAGGCGGCGGGACAGAGTTCTGCGAGTGCCGGGCAGGCGGGCCAGATACTTGCGGATATTCAGGCGCAAGGTGATGGGATTGAGAGTCTTGCTTTTGCTCCTCCGCCTCTTACCCTTTTAGCGGCTGGTAGTGTGGATGGTTCGATCGCTCTCTTTGATTCTGCGCATCGGTTTGCGGTTAGGAGGCATATTAAGGAGGCTCATGAGGAGTACTCTGTTGTTAAGGTTGAGTTTGTGAAAGCTGAGGGTACGGGTGGATGGCTTTTGACGAGTTGCGGGATGGATGGCGTGGTGAGGAGATGGGATACCAGGGGGGGAACAGGGATTGCTAATTCGGGCTTTCTTGGGGAGTGGAGGGGTCATAGGGGGGAGGGAGAGGGAGGGGGGG